>APFE031198667.1:0-12084 GCA_000404065.3 Pinus taeda
ATATAATGGTCATTTTAATAAATGATACTCAGTTCAATTCAATCTTACTTATCCATGGTTGTGTCCTTGGACTCTTGAGCTTTCTCTTGAGCCTGATGAGCAGTTTCGCCTGTCTTTTGTTTAGCACTCTCCACAATCTCTTCACCTCCAACCTTCAGGCTAGAAGCCAGGTTGCTATCCTCTGTGCTACTACCTAGGGGTAGAGGTATCTGGAGCGGCTGCCTTAGATGGAGCTCCTTTGCACCTTTAACAGTCACAACGGAGCCTCAATAGACTAATTCTTTAGAAGTGGAACAATCCAATTCTATGACCAAAAGAAAAGACAGTAGAATTACCTGGCTACGTAGGCTGCATTTCCAATTAGCGCAAACAGGAACATCAATAGATTTTTTGTCCCAGGTGGTGGCCTTGCTCCT
This sequence comes from Pinus taeda, assembly GCA_000404065.3. NCBI lineage: Eukaryota > Viridiplantae > Streptophyta > Pinopsida > Pinales > Pinaceae > Pinus > Pinus taeda. Next base: position 417 of record APFE031198667.1, read on the forward strand.
GCTTCTGGAACTTGCTGCATCTGGTGGAACTACTCGCTTTGATTTTGCACCTGAAATGCCGGACTGTTTGGTATACACCTGAGATGGCCGCCGCTGGTTCAAGGTCTTCATATAGACCACGAGTAGAAGATCAATTATATTGATTAATACAAAATTTCAAGAACAGATCTGTCTTAAATGACAGTGAAACCCCCGCTGGTACTTCTGCCATCCGAGAAGGAGGAAGATCAGTTGAACCCACAGTCGCAGTTCACCATCGTCTGTCTTATAAGCCACCCACCGACGACTCTGGTTTTCCCTTGGATTGCATTAATTCAGGAAATTTAACAAACAAAAAGACAATAACATAATTGGCCAGCATTGCCAGGACAAACAATGGGGAAAATTAAATTTTGGGTTGGGAATTTTACCTGCAGCACACAGACATAGAAAAACTAAGATGTAACTGCAGCAGATCTGCCCATGGCGGTGGCTGCTTCGTCTTCCATCCATTTTTAGGGAAGTAATAATTGCAGTCTCGATAAGGGATTGCTCCATTAGATAGGTTTTTACAGTCGGGAGCTAGCTGGTAATGGACATTGGAGCCAACAGTTAATGGACGTCGCTGACAGCCAAACTAACCAGCTAACCTTTGTTCCACTGCCTGCTACAAAATGATTTCTTTATGCCAGAATAAGGCATTTGGTATGCATGCAGGTTCGTGTTCAGCATGAGAGATACGTGGCCTTTGTGTTGCAGAGATTGAAGGAATGGTGGACTAACAAGTGGCTAGAAGGTGTACGACCGCCAATCTATGGTTCTTCTTTCCATGTCGTGTTTTGTTCAATGTTTGACTGTGAAATGTTTGAAGTCTTTACGATGTTAGGGAAATGCGTCAAAAGTTGTAATAATTCAGTCTTTACGGCGTTAGGGAAATGCGTCAAAAGTTGTAATAATTCTTTGAGCAGATAGATGAAACGTTTTATTATAGCACGTATAACAAACTGGAAGTTGAACGCTTTGCTCCAACGTGTCATGGTGCATTGAATCTATGTAGTGCTTAAGCTTGACAACGTGTGTCAATTTAGAATGCAAATTGTCATGGCAGCCTTAAATATTTAATATTTATAACGCTATCAATTTTAGAAGAATATCGCATTAAATCTTACAATGTGACAATTTTACAATAATGTTAATTTTTACATAGTAACATAGGTGGCTTTCGATAGGATTTTTTATTTGTAGGTCTTGGAATTTGAAGAGGCTAGAGATGTTGGATATGACCAACTATTATGATGTTTATTTGGGACTTAATTTTGGTGGGGAACATTAAGGTTTGTGACAGGGTATTTCGTCGGGCGTAAGTGAAGACCCTATGATCTCTTATTTATTCTTTATCATATTAATCTTTAAGGTAGTCTGTAATTACCATGAAAAAGGCCAGTCTACTGATTTTTAAATCTACGAGACTAAATAGGTATTGCATTCCAAAGTATTTGGTCTCTGGGCATTAAATATTTTAAAAAGTTTTACACAAATTTGTGATGAGCTGGAGCATATCTCCACCCATTTAAGATGTGGTGCTAATTTGCTACTATGCCTCCATAATTTTGGTAGGTGGCCTGGCAGAAGTGAAGTTTCAGAAAAGAAGCCAACATTACACTCGTATCGTGATGAAAAAGCATAAAAAACCCATAAAAGACAATAATATTACAAAGCACATACGAACTCCCCACTGCTATCGACGTCAAGGTCTCCATCATTTTCCAGATCCATGTCATCCAATTCGAAGCTGTCTCCAAAGTATTGGCCTAGTCCTGACCCTGGTGCAGGGATCCTAGCTTCTGCAATAATTCTCATAATCTCGTCAATACTTTGAGTAGGCTAGTCAGGATCGTCAGACTCATTGCTAATAATATCAGCTGCATCTACTAAATCTGCAGGTAGGTTCTTTAAAAACCATTCATGATTCCGAATTTCAGGAATAGTAATTCGCTGTTGTGGAAACAATCACAACAACAAACATTGCAACACAATTAGCATGGAGGCATTTTAAAGCAGAGAAATATAAAATCAGTGTTGTGAAAGCCTGCAAAACAGGAGTATGTGCTAAACAGGAAAGTCAACCTTGTCAGGATCTGCAACAAAAATCCTTGATAGGAGGTGACGGCATTCTACAGAGACGTGGACATAATCTGGGATTGTGTACTGCACCCCCAAAATTCGCTGCAGTTCGAATAGAAAACACATTTAAATTCACAGTTACAATAACTTCAAGTATTAGAAGCACAAGATCCATCTTAAACCCCAAGATCTATTACAGGTACAAGGAAAACAAAACTCAAGTTACAATCCTCAATCTTACCCCAATAGTTTTTTTAAAATTCCTGGGATCGTCCGGGTCTTCAAGGGGATATGCTCCCACTAACATAACATAAAGTGTTACACCACACGACCACACATCCGCAATCTAACAAACCAAAATACCAGGAAAACAACAGTCAGGAGATCAGTAGGCAAGCATTTTCTGAATCTCCCCCCATTCAAACAACAACAGATTCTGAGTTAAACAACTGCATATTGATAATCTTCCATTGTTCTTTTTCATAAATTTCCAGAAAGTCAATCTCAAAGTAAAATTCAACATAAAAGGAGCCTGATCCCTTGCCTTGCCATCGTATTCTTTTTTCGACAAAATCTCAGGGGCTATGTACGCAGGTGTTCCCACAGTGGATTTCGGCTGAGAATGAAGCAAAGCAAGCAAAACAATGGCTTTTTCTAGTTCGCTGGTCCATGAAACAATGGCTGGCTGGCTTGCTAAAGGCAGGGACTAGCTGCCACGCAGCCTGCCTTGTTTGAATTTTATGTAAATATATTATATTAATTTGATCCTATTGAATAGTTACATTTCCATGAAAATCAATTTGATTGAAAATAAGAAAATTAATTTGGAATTTATATTTCTAAAATTATAGGAAATTTACATGGTAACGTACTAATATAGTTAAATATATTTTATATTTTAGAAGTTTATTTCATTTTTCTTAATATTCAATTTTAAATATATATGGTGTTTCTCAATCCCATTACCATTGTATTGGTAAACATATTTATATAAGTGTAGTGTAATTTAATTATTGGATGCATATTTATATAAGTGTAATTTATTTATAATTCTCAAGTATATGAAGATTTTGTACAAAGTAATATTTTATTTTAAGTTTCTAGCTTATTTTGACAGGTTCGGTCAAGTTTCTAGAATATTTTGACAGCGTCTGTCAAGTTTTACAGAATTTTGCAGAATTTTGGATGAAAATCCTTCATCCGCCGACATGAACCCATCGTCCTGGTTTCTCCCACAGATTCAAACTTGGACGCAGTGAAAACCTACGCAGAACCTGATTGGCGAGGTATGGCTCCCCAATACCTACGCTTCTGAGCACATCTTTATTGCGAGATGTAATTTAAAATTTTAAATTAAGCTACCTAGACGAATGATGTCTTTTAGTGGTGAACATAATACATTGAGTTGATCAATATGATCAACATAATCTAGAATGATGAGTGCCCGTTGAGAAACTGTTTTGAGCTTCTCTACGCCTTCATCAACGTTGTTTATTTGTACATTCCATTCAACCAGATCCTTAGAAAGGCTACTCTGCAAGGAATGTAAAGAACTGGATTTGTCACCGAATAAGAAGCAATATCAGTTGTACCTTCATCTCTCACGGTTGAACAATTGTTTAGCGAGGGTAGTTTTAAATTTTTACGATCCCTCCAAGACCTACAATTCCAAAACTGTAGCCTTCTCTCTTTACCGCTGCAGTGACAATGTCCTTTCCAACTCTTTTATTTTTTCATCGAGGCTGCTAGGATATTTAGCGACATTCAAAACTAGTTTGGAGGTTGTTTTCAAAACTTGTTGGATGACCTCATGGATGAGCTACGCCTCCTTACTGAATAATATTCACAATCACAGTTGCTGGAATTACTACACACCACATGCGGACTCTTAGTTAGAGCATGGGACTACATGCAACATTCCTTTTGCATGATTTACTCCTTGATTTGATCCTTCTTTAACTCTACAACTAGTTAGTTCTTCTGCATGATTTACTCCCTGATTTGCTTCTTCTTTCACTCTGCAACTGGTTAGTTCTTCTGCATGATTTACTCCCTGATTTGCTCCTTCTTTCACTCCGCAACTGGCTAGTTATCTCCGAAACTTGTTGTAGGTGTTGAGTCTTCTCATTGATCACCACTATGGTGCATTACCTTGGGATCTTCACCCAGTAATGCTAATTATGAGCATTGTAACCTATTTTCTAATGATTCATTCTTTTCTTCTTTCGATTTTCTTTTAGCGATTTTGCTCTACAAAGCTGTGTGTTCAACCTTTACTAGCTAGATTCATCTGTGCAGGTTTTCTAACACATTTACATGGTATCAGAGCCCATAGGTTGCTAGATAAAAGGTGCACCAATACTTTATTTTGTAGGTATTATAGCTTGGAGATCAAAGATTGACAGAAAAATGGGGTTTCCCAAAGCATCGATCATAACACCGTACAACTATCACGAATGGAAGGACCAAATGGCTCTATATGTTCGTCATAAAGGGTTGTACAGGATTAGCATGGCTAAAGAAGTGGGACCCACTTCAGCCATAGAGAAATCCAAGTACCTCAACCGTATGGATGAGGCCCACGGATCCATATGCATGTGCATCTCTCCAGAGTTGCAGTTTCATATATCTGCCTGCAATACTCCCAATGAGATTTGGAAAAAGGTTGAAGATCTCTACGGAAAATAGGATGAGATGAAAGGACATCTGCTCAAAGTGGAGCTGCTGTCATTGGATCCACAAAACTATGACAGAATTCAAGACTTCTTCACCAAATATAATGATCTATTGTTGCAACTCAAGGGTTGTGGAATTGAAAAATCCAAGGAGGAGAGTCGCCAAGTTCTCTCTACTATGTCAAAGCTCAGACCAGAATACTCTATCTTTGTGTCTACATTTCATTCAGTAAGGCTCGCAACACGTAAATCCTACACTATGCCTTCTCTCAAAGAATTTATGGAGTCCCTTATTTTTTAGCAAGATAAACTCAATGGCATGGGGAAAATCAAACCTCCAAAAGCGCATGCACTTGCTGTGCATGATGGAAACCACAATAAAAATCATAGATCTAATTAAAATTAGAAAAATTAGCAGCAAAAAGACAAGGGAAAAGCGCATTCCCATCCAAAGAAAGAAGGGTACACCAAGCCCTTCAATGACTCCTTCGACTCGAGAAATGAGAAAGGGAAGAAAAGAAACAAACGCACCTTCTGTTAAAGAGGATTCCATCCATAATCCTCTTGCATGAAGAAACAAATTGACCAAATGGTAGAAATCCTTCAGAAGCACAACCTTGGGGACCACATCCCTAAGGGCGCCAAGAAGAAAACTGAGGATCCGCCACACGGGAAACGTAACAATTTTCATGCTTTAGTTGCAATTAATTCTTCCCCTGATGCATGGATTATAGATTCTGGTGCATCACATCATATGGCTACTGCAAAGGAAGTCTATTCCTCTTTGGATGCATGCAAAGGACCTCCTATCCTCATGGGAGATGACTCACCTATTGAGGTCACCAGAAAAGGTAGAGTGGAACTTTTACACAGAAGCTTTGAAGATGTGTTTCATGTTCCAAAACTTTCAGTAAACCTGCTTTCAGTTTATCAGATCACTCATTCTGGCACCGGAAAGAGAGTGGAATTCACTCCATATGCAGTGAACATATATGATCTACATAGTAGCTCCAAAATTGCAACTGGTGAGGTAAACAATGGAGCCAGACTGTATACATTTTCTGAATTTATTGAATCTGAATCCTCCTTATTGCTTACACATGCTGATGATAGTAGTTGGCTTTGGCACGAGAGGTTTGGTCACTTAAATTACAGGTATATGCAGGAGCTAAGCAAGAATGAGATGGTGGAAGGCTTGCCAAATATCAGTTTCTCCAAAGGAGTTTGTGAATGGTGTGTCCTTGGCAAACATCTCGGAGAAAAGTTTGACACCGACAAGACTCACAGAGCATCCTCTCCTCTAGATCTGATCCATAGTGATCTCATGGGGCCTTTTCCTCATCCTTCCATCAACAAAGCAAGGTATGTGTTTACATTTATTGATGATTTCTCACGATATACTTGGGTGTATCTTCTCAGGGCCAAATCTGAAGTTTTTGAGCACTTTGAAGATTTCAAAGCACTAGTTGAGACAGAGTCAGAGAGAAAGATCAAAGCTCTCCATATAGAAAATGGGGAGGAATATGTTAACACAGCACTTTGGAACCTTTCCCTTCAGTCTGGCATACAGTTGCAGTACACAATTACATACACTCCGCAACAGAACGAAGTTGTTGAGAGAAAGAACCGATCTCTCAAAGAGATGGCTTCCTGCATGTTTCATGCTAAGTCATTGCCTCATAAGCTATGGATGAAGCACTAAATTGTGCTAACTACATCCAGAACAGATCCCCTCATAGGTTTGTCAAGGATCAGACCCCCTTTGAGGCTTGAAGCAGCACTAAACCAGATATCACCCACTTCTTTGTTTTCGGCTCCCGAGCAATGGCCAGGATCCCCTCTGAAAAGAGGAAAGCCCTTGATCCACAAAGCATTGAGTGCATCTTTGTTGGATACCCTGATGGTGTGAAGGGATATCGGCTCCTGGTTTCCTCTACGGGCAAGCTCATCATTAAGCGAAGTGTCAAATTTGAGGAAAGTCTCTCGCATGCACCTCAATTGCTGCATGTAGATACCTTTTATCTACCTCGTGTCCGAGATGATGACTCAGTACACTCAGATGCAGATACAGAGCATGCAGATGCCGAGGTAGAGCATGTAGATGCAGAGACAGATTCTTCAGATACAAATCTAGTGCATGCAAATGATGATCCACATCCAAGTTCAAATCAAGCTTCCAGCAGTGAATTATATTCTCCTGTCATAAATCATAGGACAAGGAGCTTACGTGAGATATATACACAAGACCACCCAGATACTAGAAATGGTCTTGTGGGGGGTAATTTTGATCTGCAGAGGACTATCTCAGAGTTTATTGAGCCTCCTCTTGTTCTCACTGCCATTGAACCATCGCCATCCTGGCATTGTAATTTGGTTTAGTGTTCTGATCCATAGTCTTATGTTGATGCTTCTGGGCATCCATCTTGGGAGTTCGCCATGGAGGAGGAATATAACTCCCTCCTATAGAACCAGACTTGGGATTTGGTCCCCCTTCCTTCAGGAAGGAAACTTGTTCAATGCAAATGGGTCTACAGGACCAAGAGTGTTGCAGATGGAAAATCACCAGACAGAAAGCGAGGCTAGTAGCTAAAGGCTTCCAACAAGTGCATGGCATTGATTATGATGAGACCTTTGCTCCAATAGCAAATATGGATTCCATATGCCTTACACTTGCCATTGTGGCTACCCAGGGATGGGAAGTACATCAAATGGATGTGAAGAATGCCTTTCTTCACGGATACCTATCTGAGGAGATTTACATGGAGTAGCCACATGGTTTCATTGAGGATTCATCTTTGGTCTGCAAACTGGAGAAATATCTCTACGGCCTTAAGCAGGCCCTGAGAGCTTGGTATGCGAAGATGGATTCCTTTCTCTTATCACAAAACTTTGAAAGATGTAAGTTTGATCAGAATGTTCACATGCTCAAGACACATGATTCTCTTCTTATCTTAGTTTTGTATGTAGATGATCTGCTAATCACTAGCAGCTCGGCTTCATCCATTGCTACAGTCAAGAGGGCCTTGCATGATAGGTTCTTGATGATGGACATGGGTCCATTACACTTGTTTCTTGGTCTTTATATTAGCCAGGATGCCACAGGCATCAAACTCTCTCAAGCTAAGTATGCACGGGATCTCCTCGAGAGATTTTGCATGACTGACTGCAAGCCAGCATAGACCCTTTTCTGTCTGGGGTCCACCTTGAGGATGGAGGTGACACTCCATTAGTTGACAGCACTCTCTATCGACAGCTAGTGGGGAGCTTATTGTACCTCACCCACTCCATACCAGATCTCTCATATGTAGTAGGGGCAGTTTCCAGATACATGCAGGAGCCGCATGAGCTACATTGGAATGCTGCCAAGCGCATCCTATGATATGTGTAGGGCACCATCACCTTTAGGATTCACTATACATCCGACACTACATTGAATCTCCTTGGCTTCACTGACTCTAATTGGGCGGGTGACAGCATTGACCATAAGTCCACCTCTGAATATTCACTCAGTCTAGGGTCTGGCCCTATCTGTTGGTCGAGCAAGAAGTAAGATGCTATTGCTCTCCCTTCAGCCAAGGCCGAGTATAGAGGAGTAGCCAACATCACCATTTGGGCTCTATGGCTATAACACTTCCTCACTGAGTTGGGAGTCCAATTCCACCAGCCCATTGTCATCTGGTGTGACAACCAGAGCACTCTCAAATTTTGCATGGATCTAGTACAGTAGCAGTGGATGAAACACATAGAGATCCATATGCACTACATTAGAGACTTAGTACATGATTGGGTCATTGATTTTCAATTTTGTCCCTCAGCAGAATAGACTATAAACATCTTCACCAAGACATTCACTGAGCAGAAGTTTTGCTCTTTGAGTGATCGTCTTGGAGTGAAGGACACAGTTGCTTAGCAACTGTCTTTTCTTCCTCTTTTCTTTTGATTACATTATATTTTGAGAGGGGGTTTCTGCCACAAAGCTTTCCCTCTTTCCTCAATTTTAGTACAAGTTGCACTGTATTTTGGGTGACCTTTGGCCTTAGTTGCCAGGGCCCATTTTCTATTTTTCCCCATAGTCGTGTTCAGGGGGGGTGTTGGAATTACTGCACACCTACATGCGGACTCTTAGTTAGATTATGGGACTACATGCAAGATTCATTTTGAATTATTTACTCCTTGATTTTCTCCTTCTTTAACTCCGTAACTGGTTAGTTCTTCTGCATGATTTACTCCCTGATTTTCTCCTTCTTTCACTCCGCAATTGGCTAGTTATCTCTAGAACTTGTTGTAGGTGTTGAGTCTTCTCATTGATCACCACAATGGTGCATTACCTTGGGATCTTCACACAGTAATGCTATATCATGAGCATTGTAACCTATTTTCTAATGAATCATTCTTTTCTTCTTTCAATTTTGTTTTAGTGTTTTTGCTCTGCAAAGCTGTGTGTTCAACCTTTACTAGCTAGATTCATCTGTGCAGGTTTTCTAACATATTTACAACAGTCAATTGCATAATGAGAAATGTCTACATAAGTTAATTGTGCTATACGTATGAAACCAACAAAGTACAAAACTCGGAACAATAGGTAGAGGTGGAGGCCGTTATCGTTTACACACCTTCAACTCAAAACTATTTATATCTGCCACAATAGATAGAGAATTCCTCCACTTTTCTAAGGTGTTGGGGTCATATCACAGTTGAGAATAAACGTTCTCGTCCTTTTGAGAACCCCCATATGTCAAGTATAAACTTGATCTCCACCCCTCATCCACCAAAGATCCATGGGCTCAACTTTGTAGAAGAAGAGAATTATTGCCAACCTTGACTCCAACATCTGTACAAGATCGTGGAGACCCCAACTTGATTGAGAATAATTTGGAGATAATATCGCTACATGAACAGAGGTTGTTCGAATAGCCCCTTCGATTTGGGGATCTAACTTCTCTCCTCCTTGCAATTCTTGTTGGTCAAGAAAAACTGCTAATCCAAGATCTTTAAGGCGATGGTAGATATGCCTAGCGAGTCCTTTCTTGAATTGTTTTCTCATCCCTATAATCAAATTCCCTTTCCTTTGGAGAGAGAAACTTCTTGTAAGTGATTCGAATTTTTTCGACGTCCCTGTAATCAAACTTCTTCTTATTTTGGTAAAACACCTAATTTTCTTATGGAGCAAGGACCTCCTGTGTAAGATTCACATTTCTGTTTTACTCCAGTAGCTCGGGTCTTGTGACAACAATAGAACTAATAGATATGTCCTTGACAAATTGAAAAATAGGCTAAAAATTGGAAATTAGTCAATATCGTATTATATTAATTTCAGTCTTCAAACCTTTTTAAACAGAAAGAAACAAAATAATGTCTTTAGATTCTGTAGGCAGTGAGTATTTGTAGGCAGTGAGAGGAGGGCACACAAAAAATTGAAAGACTATAGAGCTTTACAGACCTGCACTGCTATGGAGGGCCCAAATTCCTCAAGACGAGCTCCATCGTGATCAAGAAAAGCCCATGCATGCTCTTCATTGGAGAACGGATTTCATGTACTAAAAAATATGTGTGAATTGAATATCATTCAATAGAAAATGTCTTCATTTTCATTGTCGATATATGTTATGATTATAATTCAGTTACAGTTGCACAATGCTAACAAATTTTCAATTACATTGGCACAATCAATCAAATCCCTTACCTGCTCATACGGTACATTTAAAACAAGGAAAAACCTAAAGTTGAGGAAATGAATAACATTTCAAGAAAGCACTAAGAATGATCTAAAAGGTAAAAGGTATTGGGAGCTCCTAAATATGAAATATTCGCTAAAACCAAACTAATTACTTTCCCAAATGTTTCATCACACACCACCACATCACCATTTTTTAGAATACCATTCTGCACAAAAAGTAGCTACTGGTCCTCTTCACATGGAAAGACATGCTTCAACAACAATGTCTTTTTCATTTCAATATGGATTGGCCTTCAAATCTTGCAATTGTATTGCAATAATATTCAACCTAAACAAGCACATAAATCTAATAAAGAAACAAAAAGATACCTGAAAGAAAGTAGATCATATGCTTCCAGATCATGCATGAACGTTTTTGAAACAACATTCCATTTATTCTCACATCTTCTATCCTTAAAGACCTATTTACCTTTAGAGTTGTAAGCTTCAGAAAATTTGTAGTTAAAACCTGGATCTCCACTTCAGCATCTAAAACTAAATGTGTAAGATTGGAAGCTGAAATGGCTGAACCCACGGAATTAGGTTGGAATTGTGTGAGAACATGCTTGGAGAGTCTTGTAGTAGTAAGACTAGTACATGAGAAAAGGGAAATGGTGGTATATCCTTCCAAGGGAAGGTGGTGGCATACCCTTTAGAGTGAGGTGTTGGAAATTCCTACAAGCGGCATAATACACGGTCCATTTCTAAACATTTTGATGACTAAATTGCCACTTCCTGTGTCTTTGAAATGGAATAGTTTGAATGTTGTGTCTCATGCCATGTGATGGTGCTAGCAACTTGGATTCCTGGCACGCTAATTGCCTCCTTGGTAAGTACAATGTGTAACTTCTTATTAAACTAATAAAATTATAAGTATAGCATTTAGGTGACTTGACCAAGTAAATCATTATATTGTTAATTGAAAGTCCACATTTTTCCTTATCACAATTTTTCTAAGAGTGAATGATCTATTTTCAAAGTTAATAATTTGATAAAATGTTGTGGTTAATGTGCGAGCAAAGCATTGTTTTTCAGATTTTGATAGAAGATTTATCTTTTAAGTAAAGAATGAGATAAGAAGTTGTCATTAGTTTGAGCTGAGAATAGTTTCCCACAACCTAATTATTATTGGATTGTTTTTTTTCTCAATTTTATATTACTTCAATTCTATTTT
>APFE031198668.1:0-12642 GCA_000404065.3 Pinus taeda
TTATTAATTGCGGATTAACCACTTACAATTATTAATATGGGCTTTATTGACTCTTGACTATGACGTGATCCCATTATAATAAATAAGGGGGTTAGGGTGAGACCCTAACATCTGCCATCGCTGAGGCGTAGGGTCAGTTCCAGTCTTGCTTGGTTATCAGTTTTGTGGGTGGTTACAGTTGTGCAAGGTTGTCTTTTTTGTCCTCCCCTGCGTGGGAATGAATTTTTTGGTCACAAACGCCCCTGTGAGGGCATGAATCAGGTAGCCCTCTCTCTCTGCTACATTTGGCTGATCCAGAATGCCACTCTTTCTGGAAGATGGATCTTTCAGACAGCATGCATGTAATTGTACTCTGGTTTTTATGTATATAATAGAATAGTTTAATCGAGAAAAAAAAAATGAACACCCATACTTATTCATTATCCAGAGAAATTATAAAAGAGAACAACAATTGCACGATATAAAGGGGAGGGGAAACTCCCGAACAAGTCTGCCCAACAATATATTATATCAGTCTTTCAATAATACAATCATCAAGTATACTCGGCAAAACTCTAAGTCTATACTTAGTCAATTTTACAACCGAGGCATAAACCTGCCTTTACAACATTCGTGCCAATCTTGCACGGTAGGAGGGTGCTCACCCGATACACCAAGAACTCCACCTCAAGTCCTGCACAAATCTACAACCAACATTCGGCACACCTTGCCAACCTTCGATTGTCCACAAGAAACACCAAACTGCGCCCTTACCAAGTTATGCGCATGTGCTATGCGCACTCCTCTACTAAACTGCACACTTCCTCTTGTCCTATGCGAAGAGCACAAGTGATGCGAGTTGATTGATGCCAAATGAATGCCAAACGCTCCTCCATATATACGCTTGGTTGAAGAGTGGTCGCTTGCCCAACCGACCCCCTTATCGGTGGCTTGCACACCCGTATCTACGCCAAGGAACCGTCAACCAGCCCTTATGAACGCCCACGCATCATCGGGTATAAGTCGCCTTTTTTCCACGCTCATTTCACAAGTGTCGCAAGTCGCTCTTCTATCATCACATTTCTTCCGCACTTCCATCGCACTTCGGTTGGTCGCACCTGCCCGTCGCACCGTCGCACGCCCATCGTGCGTGCGCGCCCGGTCGCCCGGCGCTCGCCCGTTGCACAATCCAGAAGGCGTTACAAGAACGGTGACGGGAAGATAACGGTCGAGGAACTGGGCAGCGCCATGGAGAGGCTTGGCCTTCTCATCCCACTGCCCGATCTGGAATCCATGGTCGGCGACTTCTTCCCGACAGGAGGTGACAGCCTTGATTTTGACGGGTTGGCTGCCCTCCACAACTTTGTAGGAGAGCAGTTGTTCGGCTATGGCACCCTGACGACGGAGGGCGTCACCGAAGAAGAGCAGGAGGAGGAATTGAGGGAGGCATTCCGCGTGTTTGACGAGGACGACAACGGTTTTATCTCTGCCGAGGAGTTGACGAGTGTCCTGACGAGGGGTAATGTTGAACAGATGATTTATAGTGTCGATTAGAATTCCGACGGGCTCGTCGATTTTGTGGAGTTTAAGCACATGATGACACAGACCGTCACAACCCGCAGTTCTTGACGAAGTGTCCAGATGTTTGGTGTTACGATGCAAATAACTAGAGTTTAAATTTTGGAGTTAGAATTTTTCATGATTAAACTCTATTGGGATCTAATTTGGTTTATTGGCTAAGGATTCTTTCATATGCAATATTTTTCAGTGCAAAATTTTGTTGACAGGAAAAGTTAGTACATTCAATTATTCTGATCTAATTTGGTTCTTTAATAACTGATTATCTTAATTTAGATTTTTTTCAAAATAATTCTATTGATTAGAAAATTAATAATGTGAACAATGTTTTGAAATTGAAACTGTATATGGAGGACGTTTTATAAAAAATGGTTAATCTCTTTAATATTATAGGAGTTGTCTAACCAGGCAGTTCCTCTACCTGGACAGCCAAAAGTATCGGACTCTAGGTAAAAATATTTCAAAAAATCTTGTACATGCAGTGTTTGAATTGTGATTTTGATAGTGGAAATAGATTCAGCACCATAAAAAATGTCCAAGGCACCTAGTATTTTGAAACAATTATAACATGGATTTACAAAAATCCTTGCCGGATTTTCTCCAAATATAACTGGAATTTCCATAACTTTCCACGCAACTCCTCTGACTAGTTAAATTAAGCGTTTTTTATATTCTATTTTCTATTATCATTTTGAGAAAATAACCTTTTTAAACAAAATAATCTATAATTCCAATATTAGTAACAGGTTCATGGGATGTTTGATGTTATCATGCAAATAACTAGAAATTGATTCTTTTGATGTTTGAGGTTATAATGCAAAATTTTGGAGTTGGAAATTAATTTTGTTTATTAAGGGATTATATATATCAAAAATAATTTTGTTTAAACTCTATTGTGCTTCATTTGGTTTTTTCTGTTCACTAGGAAGTTAAAAAATCAGTGATCTTGGAAATGTTTTGAATTTTTTTAATATTTTTTTAATTATTTAAAGAAAATTACAATTTTTTTAAAGAACAAAATAAATAATGTACATTAACCATATATTTATATATATAATTAAATAATATAAATTATAAATAAATAATATTAATATTATCTATATTTATAAAAATAAAATCTGCATAATTTTAAAAAGTTAATTAAACCAGGGAATTTAAGACATATTTTTTAAAATAAAAAATAAATAATATATAAAACAAAAACTAAAAAATAATGTTTATCGGTTATTAATTAATGAGTTTATGATTAAAAACAAGTCAATTCTTTCTTATTCACAAAAAAAATATGTAATATTTTGATTAGGGTTATATTAATAAATAAATAAATATGATTATATTAATATTTTATTTTAAATTATAAATGAGAGAAATTTTAAAAATTAATTTTATTTCATAGATGGAATATATATATGTGTATTTTCTTACTTCTCTTTCTCCAACTTTATCTCTATCTCTTTCTCTCTCTTCTTATATATCTCTTTATCCCACCCCCCTGTCACGCCCCTACCTGCGGTAGTCTTTCAACCCCTTATAGCGAGGTGCGACACTACCAACCGTTTTCTTTTCACCAATACTTACGGTTATAGACTACGCCTTAAAATTCCGTACTTAGTTTTATTTTCGTTACCAAGTATTATTAATGTGTTCCTTTATACCAATGAATATCCATACACACTCATTATCAACAACATTATACAAGAGAAATGCACAACAGTATAAAGGGAGGGGCAACTCCCTGCAATATGAGTCTACCCGAATCAATATATATAATCTTATTTTACAAGTACAAGTTAAATCTTGGGAAACCCCAAATTTACACTTAGCCAATTTTCAAACTTCGGCAAACTCGGTTGCCCAGCTCTCGGCGCCTCCGCACGGTCGTCGCACGACTCACCAACCCTTTGTTCACCTCGTCGCACAGTCATGTTGTTTTCCCAACTTGGGCGCGCCTCGTCGTAACCAAGTCACCACACACGGGCACCTCTACATGAGTCACACCTCCGTTCACAATATCAACACTTGACTGTTTCCATCGTTTCATCGCGCATGGCGCACCCTACCCAAGTCGCTCGTTCGCACGATTCTTCGTTTTGGCATGCACAGCGTGCCCTCACCCGTTCGCCCGTCCGCACGTCCACCCGTTCACCCAAACACATTCACCCGAGTCGCCACACGACTTCACCCGGTTTGCCCGAACGACCTCACCCGGGTCGCCACACGACTTCGCCCCGGTTGCCCGAACGACCTCACCCGGGTCGCCACACGACCTCGCCCGAGTTCTGCCTGAACGGCTTTTCTGAACGATTTTCCTGAACGACTGTCCGCATGACTTTCTCGAACAAGTTTCTCGAATGACTATCTGATTTTTCTCGAACGACTGTCTGAACGACTTTCCTGAACGACTGTCGGAACGACTTTTCTAAATGAGTTTACACCCGAGTTCTGCCTGTCGTGCAGGCTCATCCACGCACTACAGAACTCCTTATTTGAACTCGTGTTGATCGAATGACGGTCGTTTGCCTCCAAACGCCCTCCAATATATACAGGCGGGTGGCGGGTTGTGTCACCCGGCCGACCCACACCAAACGCCCAAGCAGACTCGTTCATAATGTGTTATCTCGCCCAAGAGGAGGGCCGGCCCGCCCAACTCATGGGACCGCCCCCTCAACTCACCCAACACCTTATAAACTCCTTTCTTGGCTCGTTTCGTTTCATATTTTGCACACACTTCGCACGATGGAGTCGCCCTGCCCGTCGTACGAACCGCAGGGCCTAACATCCTCCCCCACTGGAAGTCATTGTCGTCCCCAACAATATCTCATCCCGGCAACCATCTGTCACCAAGTTCACCATACCAAGGTATACACCCCATCGGTATGTCATACATCGAAAATCATCTCAATCTATGACCATCGACCATCCTGTCACAATCTCCACATGCTGTTGTCCATCATGGAAGGTTGGCCCCTCCATCTCAAGCTACATGCTTCGTGCAACATATCGTGTCGACCTCATCATGTGTTGTCCTCGTGTGAACTCCTTCTATGATACTCCAACATAATGCTAACACATCTATGTGCACTTCCGGACGCCATGTTTGAACTAGTCCGGTGATCAGTCCAATTATCATGCTCAAACCATGAGAATGCACATCCTCATGCCATCATGAGTCGTTTCTCAGAACATCTCGTCACATCCTCAACTCGATCAAGAATCCATCTCCATACAAGTGTAAGCCATGCTCAGGTCCATGAAGTAGTCCTCATCTCATCTGCAACATGTTGTCCATGATGTCTGGTACTAATGTGCTGCATGAAATCAGCCACATCTACCCCAACATCATCATCCATCTGCAACACATCCATCTCCTCAAGTGAAGAGACCCTCTCATTAACCTCCAACTCTCGATGTGCCACATCCAGGGCCATGAAGCAACCTCCATCATATCTGCAATATGTCATCCCTCAAGTCTACCATAGAAACAAGTATACACATGTCTCATCTATCCGTGTGCTGCCCATGATCATAGATCAATCAACTCCCATGTGTCAAAAGTGGTCAAGTCTTGGCTCAACCCATGCCCTAGTGTTGCCACCAAGGCATCGTCATCGTCGTAACTCCATCACTCCAAAGTGTCTCATACCGATCCTCCACATCAAGTCACTCTTTCAAGTCATTCCCATACATGTACTTGAAAGTATGCACCCCATCCTGCATCCAAGTCTCTGACCTCAGTTCCTCAATGCATCGGATCCTCTAAGTCCACCATATATGAAGTCCCTAAAAGTCACAACCTCATTTCATCATGAGCTCCATGAGTCATCTCCAACCAACACTCTAGCAAGCATGCAAGTCTCGGCCCAAAGGTCTTTGCAAGATGCCTTAGCTCTCCATGTAGTAGGAATGCTCCATAGTCTACTCACAAATCCATCCAAGTCCATGGCCTTGTTGTACAAGAGTGCACAACCTCTCCATCAGTTCATAAGTAAAACATCTCCATGTCACACCAACAAATCTACCTACACAACATCCCTGCCTTGGCACTCCTCATTGGATGCCCATAAGTGACACCTCTACAAGTGCTCCTACATAATGTCCCTGCATAAGACTGTCATGCTCCATGTCTCCAACCTGATGCCCATGAATAAGTTGCCCATGTAGTACAACCAAGTAGACCCATCACAACAATCGGTCATCCTCATCCAAGTCTACAATCTTCGGTCTAGTGAACTCGGTCACCCAACCATATCATCATCATCACGAGTCCCTTCCATCATAGCTCCCCCACTAAAGGTTCCACCAAGACTATCTCTTGGTCTCAGCCATGAGAATTCCACCCAAGTATCATCATACCTCAAGTGTGTGCCCTCCTCAATCTGTCCATGAGTCATGCCGGGCACTTAGCCAATTTTCCATGTGACTAAAGCATGACCCAATCATCCACAACAATCATCAAGTTCCTCCCTCCCTTGTCATGGGCCTTTGTACCTTCTACCATAAGGTCACAAACAACCCCAACAAGTCCTGCAATAGTCATCAATCCTTACTTCTCCATACAAGGTCTCATCATAGACATCCATGGTAAGCTCCTTCCTTGCATCAGCAAACTAATTTTTCCCTTCCCTGCATACGGTCCATCTACCAAATGCTCAAGTGAAACACAAGTATCAATAGTACTTACATCATCATCATGAGGATCCTCCATATGAGTATCCTCATCCATCCATGTCTACAAACTACACGATCTTGGTCCAACTTGATCAATCTCAAGTTCATCCTCCATCGTTGTCATATCTGCAACATCTTCAATCATCACGGCTTCCTCTTCCTTGTTAGCACAATCTGCAACTTTATCTTGCTCCATTTCCCAACCAAGTTGAAGAAGTTCATCTTCAACATTCTTTTCTAAGACTTCAAGCTTATCTCGAATCTGGGGGTTCTCTTCTTTCATCTGCTTCAACCTGTATAAGGTAAGCAAAAGCTTCCCTTCGCATTCTTCCAAACCTGCCATGCCTTGTCGTTCAGCTTGGCCCAAGCGTTAAGCTTCACCCCTACTATACTTGTTTCCACTGTCACTTCATCAAGAGCAACCTTGGCTCTGATACCACCTGTCACGCCCCTACACCCGCGGTAGTCTTTCAACCGCTTATAGCGAGGTGCGGCACTACCAACCGTTTTCTTTTCACCAATATTTACGGTTGTAGACTACGCCTTAGCATTCCATACTTAGTTTTATTTTCGTTACCAAGTTTTATTAGTGTGTTCCTTTATACCAATGAATACCCATACACATTCATTATCAACAGCATTATACAAGAGAAATGCACAATAATATAAAGGGAGGGGCAACTCCCTGCAATATGAGTCTGCCCGAATCAATATATATATAATCTTCTTTTACAAGTACAAGTTAAATCTTGGGAAACCCCAAATTTACACTTAGCCAATTTTCAAACTTCGGCAAACTTGGTTGCCCAGCTCGTTGGTGCCTCTGCAGAGTCGCCGCACGACTCACCAACCCTTTGTTCACCTCATCGCATGGTCGTGTTGTTTGCCCAACTTGGGCGCTCCTCGTCGTAACCAAGTTGCCACACACGGGCGCCTTCGCACGAGTCACACATCTGTTCACAATCTCAACACTTCACCGTTTCCACCGTTTCGTCGTGCACGACGCGCCCCACCCAAGTCGCCCATCCGCATGATTCTTCATTTTGGCATGCACGACGTGCCCTCACCTGGCCGCCCGTCCGCACGTCCACCCGTTCACCCATTCACCCAACTCGTTCACCCAAACACATTCACCCGAGTCGCCACACGACTTCACACGGTTCACCCAAACGACCTCACCCAGGTCGCCACACGACTTCGCCCGGGTCGCCTGAATGACCTCACCCGGGTCGCCTGAATGACCTCACCCGGGTCGCCACACGACCTCGCCCGAACGACCTCACCCGATTTCTGCCTGAACGACCTTTCTGAATGATTTTCCTAAACGACTTTCCCAAACGAGTTTCCCGAACGACTGTCCGAATGATTTTCTCGAACGATTGTCTAAACGACTGTCCGAACGTCTTTTCTGAACGAGTTTACAACCCAATTCTGCCCATCGTGCGGGCTCATCCATGCACTGTAGAACTCATTATTCGAACTCATGTTGATCGAATGATGGTCGTTTGCCTCCAAATGCCCTCCAATATATACGGGTGGGTGGCAGGTTGCGTCACCCGGCCGACCCATACCAAACGCCCATGCCGACTCATTCATAATGTGTTATCTCGCCCAAGAGGAGGGTCGGCCCGCCCAACTCATGGGACCGCCCCCTCAACTCACCCAACACCTTATAAACTCGTTTCTTGGCTCGTTTTGTTTCATATTTCGCACGCACTTCGCACGGTGGAGTCGCCCTGCCCATCATACGGACCGCAGGTCCTAACACCCCCTCTCTCTCTCTCAAAATGATAAACGATAAATGTAAAGCATGTTCTTCTTGCTATTTTCAAAAGAAAAATATTAAAGCATGTTCTTCATGTCCTTAATAAAAGAGAAAATTTAAATTTTAAAAAAAAAATATTTGGCTCCAAAATAGCCAGGTCATCCCTCTTCCTAGCCAAGTGAACCCAAACCTAGGAGGCACTCATTTGGCCCAACAAAAGACTATGTTCTTCAAGCTAGTACCAAATATTAAGGCATGTTCTTCATGTCCTTAATAAAAGAGAAAATTTAAATTTCAAAAAATAAACTATTTGGCTCCAAAAGAGTCAGGCCATCCGTTCCCCTAGTCAAGTCAACCCCAATCTAAAAGGCACCCATTCTTCATCCTAGTTTCAAAAGAAAAATATTAAGGCATGTTCTTCATGTCATTAATAAAAGAGAATTTAAATTTCAAAACATAGCTTATTTGGCTCCAAAATAGTTAGGTCATCCCTCCTCTTCTTCAAGTCAACCCCAATCTAAGAGGCACCCATTCGGCCCAACAAAATACTATATATATGAGGCATTCAACCTCTTTTCCAATCAAGAAATTCGGTTGGTTCGAGGCAAGTAATTCAGCCTATCTAAGGCAACAAAGAAAATATATATGAGGTCAACAAAGAGGAAGAATTTGAGGCCAAATAAGAGGTTAATCTGAGGCAACGAATATCTCTATGATAGCACTCTGTTGGAGGGACCGGAACTCTAAGGTCAAAAGGTTGTATGAAAGGTACTAGGACCGAGGCATAGTATAAGGGTGAAATTATTCCTAATAGATTAGATCAAGTAGAGGTTGTGTGGAAGATTTATGACTTGATTAGGAGGTTGTGACTAGGTTTTACTAACCATTCTTGATGACTAGATGATATAGGTGTGTCTCTTGTTAATTGAAGAATTTCTCTAAAGAAAAGATTGTTGGGATTTACCCATGTGGGTTTTCCCTAGGTAAACTCTTGTTTTCACTGTTTGGTTGTCTCTTCATGATCCTATTGTCATAAATGTTATATTGTTGATGTCTTTTGCATAATTCATTAATGATGGAATAATGGATAAGAATGTGAATAAGAACTAAATCATTGAAAGTAATTATTAGTATAGAAGACCCCATGAAAACTCAACATGGTATCAGACCATTAGTTGAAAGAGAACCTTGACAAGTCAACCTATCTTGAAAGAATCCTTAAATCTCTATGATAATGGAGTACGTAGACCTAAGACCGAATTTTTTATCTTGTCTTAGTAGGTCGAAAATCTATTATGTAAGAAGCCCTAGTTTAAGGTCAAAATTCTATCTTAGTGGAAGAAAAGGACGTGATCCTTTCTTACATTTGTAAGAGGATCCTTAGAACACATGAAAATATAAAATCTCAAGATAACTTTGTTAGGTTGTAGGAGTTTGAAAGGCCATAAAAACAATCCCAAATTGAAAGTCTCAGAATGTCAAAGGGCCTCAGAAGTAATTCATACCGAGAAATCTCAGAAAGTTCGAATTTCTATCTTTATTATTAATGGGATTGTGAAGATCATATTAAGGATTGATTCAAACACATTGATACCTTTGACTAAATCTAGTTATTTCAATGATTGAAACTATTAAGCATATAAGGCATGTATGAAGATCTATCATAATGAAGATCAAGTTAAAAGATCCTTCTTGCAGCCTATAGACCTTATGTCTTTTCATGCTCAATGGCATATATCAAGGATCAAAATAAATAGGATCTAAAGTATGATCTAAAGTTTGTGGAAGTATTGAAAGCTATGGCAATGGAAAGGCCAAATTTATTTCTCAAATCTCATATCAAATATATCTCTATAAGAAAGCCAAATTAATTTAGGGAATCGAGCATATTACTTGCATTAGATCTTGACAAGTCAAAGGAATTTCTTTTCTTTGAGTCTGAGAATACATTTTAAGTATAAGATCTCATATGAAAGATACAAGGATCAAAGATTCATCTCAAGAGGCGATCCAAATCAGTGTGAATTGTCTCAGTCAATGAAAATACTAGGAAAGGTGTCTTTCAAGAAACCTCCAAAGTCTGCTTACATTAAAAGATATGAATATTTTCTCTCAATAATTTTGTTCAAAATTAAAATTATTTTGACCAACAATTACAAGGTTATAAATAAAAAGTGCATCTCCCTCAAGTTTGGAATACGAATTCAAGAGAATATTTTTCTAAATATTTTTCGTGTACTCGTAAATCAAGATAGTATAAATGAATTTGTTTAAAGTTATGGTTCAAATATTGATGAGCCTACAGGATAGAATAAGATGAAGGAACAAAATGCACTTGAAGTTGAATTAAGTTCTTGTATAGACCTATGTTTCCTTGATACAAGAATATGTCACTTTCAAGGAAATGTCATGTCAATATCCCTTGCACTATCATATTCGAAGTTCCTTCTCTTAAAGTGGAATGCATCATGGATACACATACTTTAAGTATCATGATGTGATAAGAAAATTTCTCACAATTCAAATTCTTAAGGGTTGTTGGTTTTAAGAAGGAAAAATTACTTGATTTGAAGAATCAAGGAGGCATAAAATTCTATGGTCTTGAACATTCTTGAATATGAAAAGAATGTTTTCTATTGATGTTGTTATTGTAACCATAAGTCTAGAATAAACTTTGAAAGGTATGTTGAAAAGTGTGTGAAACTACTAGGATTACAGTGAAGAAGAGGTTGAGTTCCTCTTTCATATTGAATTCTGATGTTATCTCAAGGAAGATGAGTGACTTTCAAGAACTTGACACACTCTGGGATGAAGGGCTTGAAATCAATTATTCACTAAAAATGTTGAAGCAGTAACTAAGCATGCCATGAGTCTGTCTCTTAATATTGACTGAAATATTCTTGATTTTTTAAGCACAAGAACTCTATTGGACATTTCGATATGAAAAAATAATTTGTATTTGACTGATTCTTCAAGCACAAGATATTGTAAAAATGATTGTGAGGAAGCTAAAATACTCGGCTTGGAGAAATCAAGAATAAGCATTGGATGTGTAGAAATTATGATGTATATTTTCAACTGCTCATGAAATTTTAATCAAAATCAAAGGACACAAACCTACTCTACTGCTCTAGAGAATTCAATTCACAATTTAGAACATCAATCACAAACATGCAATTAGAAATAACACACATGCACACAGTATTTTTCAAGGGGAAAGCAATCTGTTAAAAACCCATTTGCCTGCTTGCATTAATTTGATTGATAGAGGTATTACAATTTCTTTGCTCAATTGAGCACAACCAGCAAGTGAATAACCTATCTCTATGCTCACTAAGAAGCTCTGACCCAAACTTAGTCAATTTATACCTCTTCACGAGCCCCTATTTCCTTGCGTAATTCCTTGAGAAATTATGCCCCTATTATTTAGGAAATTCCTCAAATTGATTGTGTAATTCCCAAGGTTGATCATATAAATGCATGCAACACGTGTACACTCAAGACTAGTCTATAAATGATGTTACACTGCTTTGGAATCTCCACCACAACTGGGGATCTTGAATTCTTTGCATGCACTACCTATTTTTGGTTGATTGATCAGTTAACTGGATGATCACTAAGTTTGACTAAAGTTCCACTGCACAAATGGCCTTCCATTAGTTCCTCCAACAATTAGAACTAGTTTAATTGAAAACAACTTGAAACAAACGACCTTGATTTCTATGAATTAGCAATCACACATGGTTAACTGAAATATAACTCCTCCAACTCAAATTTACTAAACTAACTAAGGGAAAAGAGCCATGTGACCTCAGTTAAATGCATCCAAGTTGTTTGTTCATGTGAAAATTCATTTTTTCTCAATTTAATCAAGGCAAAATCAAATTGAGAATTTCTTGTTACGTTTTTCAACACTTCCTCTTAGCAAGAAAGGAATTATTAACCACCCCTATCCTACACCTATAGAACTCGAACTTCCTTCTTGACAATGCCTTTGTCAAAATGTCAGCATCATACAAGGTCCCGTGAATGGTGATACCGGATATCTTTATGCTTGGATCAATCATGAAATACATGATTTTCAGAGAGCTCGATGCAACTATGATTATCACAGTAGAACACAACTGAATCCATTATCTAACCAAACAGTTCCACAGGTATCATTCTCATCCAGATCACCTCACATGCTACTTGTCTTGCAGCCATGTATTTTTCTTCTGTCGAGTTGAGCGTCATAGATCTTTGCTGCCTGTTGTACAAGGAAACTGTTGCAGACCCAACACTAAAAATTCCACCTTATGTACTCTTTCGGTTTGATGGAATTCCCCCCCCCAATATACATCTATGAAGCCACATAACTTCATTCCCTCTGTTTGTTTGTACCATATTCCAAACTGGGTAGTGCCTCTAAGGTGTAAGAACCCGATTCCTATTATTAGAGCCTTATTCTATTATGACTAACAGATCTATTATACTGTTGATTTGCAAGTAATAAAAGAAGCTTTCTGACCTTCTCGAAAAATTTTAAACATTTAACATCTAATCATTTTATCATAAACAACATAAATTAAGATGAGCATTCCATTGATATCAACTTAATAAGAGTAGTTCATGGAAAAATACCTGCTCCGGCGGTTGATGATGATACCTTT
>APFE031198668.1:12652-31140 GCA_000404065.3 Pinus taeda
TCAGGCCGTACAGATATCCCTATGTCCAAAAGAGTGAAATTGAACATATGGTTGCAAAAATGCTAGAGGCTGGTATATTTCAACCGAGTCAAAGTTCTTTCTCTGCTCCAGTAGTATTGGTGCACAAGAAGGATGGATCATGGCGCATGTGTCCGGATTATAGGGAGCTCAACAAGCTCACTATTAAAGATAAGTTTCCCATTCCTGTCATTGATGAATTACTGGATGAATTTGCATGGATCAATTTACTTCACCAAGTTGGATCTTCGTTCAGGATATCATCAAATCAGAATGAAGACTGAAGACATACCGAAAACAACATTTAGAACTCATGAGGGTCATTATGAATTTTTGGTCATGCCTTTTGGCCCTACCAATGCACCCTCATTTCAAGGTTTGATGAATTCAATTTTCAAACCATTCCTTAGAAAATTGTGTTACTATTCTTTGATCACATACTAATCTACAACAAGTCTTGGAAGGATCATGTTGAACATGTTGACAGGGTGCTACAACTATTGGAGGAAAAAAAATTATATGCAAAAAGATCCAAATGTTTCTTGGAGTACAAGAGGTGGAATATATGGGTCATATTGTATCTCATGAAGGAGTTAAGGTAGACCCTAGCAAAATTAAAGCCATTAAGGAATGAAGAATCCCCACATCCATAAAGCATCTATGAGGATTTCTCGAGTTGACAAGGTATTATTGCAAGTTTGTTAAGAATTATGGGAGAATAGCAGCACCTCTAACAGCACTATTGAAGAAAGATGCATTTTCATGGACTCCAGAAGCAACAAAGGCCTCCGAACAGCTTAAAGAGGCAATGTGCCAAGCACCGGTCTTAGCTACACCGGACTTCACAAAAACCTTTATTGTGGAATGTGATGCTTCAGGAAATGGAATTGGTGTTGTTCTAATGCAAGATGAAAGACCCATTGCTTTTGAAAGTCGTCCAATCAAGGGAAAGTTTTTACACAAAGCTATTTATGAGAAGGAAATGTTGGCAATACTCCATGCACTTAAGAAATGGCGACCCTACCTAATGGGAAGACACTTCAAGGTAAAAATGGATCATGATAGCCTTAAATACTTTTTAGAACAAAGATTATCCTCTGAAGAGCAACAAAAGTGGGTCACAAAGATGTTGGGTTATGACTTTGAAATCATCTACAAAAAAGGGAAGCAAAATGTGGTGGCAGATGCACTCTCAAGAAAGGATGAGGATGTGGAAGCATTGTTGTGCCCCATTTCTATTATCCAACCAGATTGAATAAATGAAGCAAGGGAGGAATGGAAGAATGACGAAGAAGTGTGGGCACTTATTTGAAAGTTACAACAATATTCCAATACGTCTGATACATTTAGCTGCAAAAAGATTCGTTATGGTACAAAGATCGCTTATACCTCTGTAAGAATTCCCAACTCAAACACAAAATTCTTTTGGAATTGCACGCTTCTCCCTTAGGAGGGCACTCATGATTTTTAAAAACTTACCACAGGGTTAAGAAGGAAATTTTTTGGGATGGCCTTAAATCAGATATTCAAAAGTTTGTGGCGGAATGTTTGGTTTGCCAAGAAAAAAAAACTGAAACAATTAAGACACCAGGTCTATTACAACCTTTATCCATTCCAAGCCAATGTTGGGAGGAGTTTCAATGGATTTTATCACAGGTTTACCCAAGTCTAAGGGAAAGAGTGTCATCATGGTGGTAGTTGATAGACTTACCAAGTATGCACACTTTTGTGCATTATCACATCCATTTAAAGCCAGTACAGTTTCTACTGCATTTATGGAAACAATTCAAAAGCTAAATGGAAACCAAAAGATATTGTAAGTGACAGAGATCCCATTTTCACTAGAAATTTTTGGACAGAATTATTTTCTTGTCTTGGTACTCAGTTAGCTCATAGCTCATCTTATCATCCTCAATCTGATGGGAAAACTGAGATAGTAAACAAATGTTTGGAAGGATATCTTCGCTGCTTTGTATCTGATAACAGACACAATGGTCAAATGGTGCCTCTGGCTGAATGGTGGTATAACACTTCTTCCATACAACAACAAAAATGACCCCATTTATGGCACTTTATGGATATCAGCCACCATCCATCACATCATATTTAAGAGAAAATTCTAAGGTTAAAGCAGTGGAACATCACATCGAACATCAACAACAAGTCCTCCAACTCTAAAAGGATAACCTCATGTTGGCACAGAATAGAATGAAACAACAGGAAGATCAACATCGCAGTGAAAAAAGTTTTGATGTAGGTGATTGGGTATTCCTACGGCTACAACCATATAAGAAAATGTACCTCAAGCAAGCTAAGAAGGATAATAAATTATCACCAGAGTATTATGGTCCATACAAGGTGTTGCAAAAGATTGGTACTATGGCATACAAATTGGAGCTCCCTGCAGCTTCTCGATTGCACCCAGTTTTCCATGTTTCATGTTTAAAGAAGGTTATAGATGAAAAGCTCCCAGTTAAAACAATATTTCCAAAACTTGACGAGGAAGGAAAAATTATATTGGAAACGGAAGCAGTCATAGAAACAAGAACTCGATAGCTAGGAAATCGATCAATTTCGGAGTATCTTATCAAGTGGAAGAACTTATCTGCTGAAGATTCCACATTGGAGGATGAGAATTTTATACAGAAGTATCTATAACTACTCAAGCGTTGAGGACAACACCTTTTTGAAGGAGAGGGGCATGTTGGGTCCCTATAATACTAGTGATTACCCCATTACTATTGTAATTGTACCCCTTCTTAATATTGTTGTGCCCCTATTATCCCCATATTGTTATTAATTTTCCCCATAGAATCCCTCTATTGTTATTTTTGTGGCTTTATATTATTATTGTTAGGTCGGCTGGGTTATAATTGTGACTCCTTAGACTCCTATATATAGAAAGGAGGTTTTTTCATTTGTATCATCCAACAATTGTTCATTTATGTAATGTAAAGGAGGTTTCCCCCTCGAAGAGGCTGAATTTTAAGGCATTGATCTATCTTTTCTATCTTTTTCGTAAGTTGGTTTCATAAAAACCATCTAGCATGCCCTGCCCCTCCACAACCAATTTTCACTACCATTATCCCTTTTTTGGTGGTTTGGCAGTTTAGTGGATGCAATAGTAAACGCTTCCTCTAAGCAAGTTATGTAGCCAACTTCTCCACCTACTAGTGAATAACCATCATTGCACGTGACATTCATTGTGATATTATCCATTGATGATATTTTTTTATATTGTGAATCGAATTTATTTTATCCATTGTTTTTTATATTCCATGCTTCGAGCTTTATAACTACTTGTTGTGTTATACAACAACCCTCCCCATTTCAAAAATTTTATCCAAAACTTTAACAAGTCATGGGTCCCCTTTTTAATACTTAGTTAAAATCAATAATCAATAATAATCAAAAACTTTGATTTAACCACATAACACATGAAATTCCTTATGAAAAATTCTGATCCGATATAAATATCAGCCAAAACCTTTTTATAAAACAAATGTAAAATAATATGTCGCATCCTTTATTTAAAGGATAAACTTAAAAGGCTCTCATTGGAAAATATCCGATGCGATAATCCGATCGTAATCGGACATCACTGAAGGCATGAAACAAATAATTATCTATTGGCAATCGTCGATGCGATTTCATTAAAAGCGCACTTTTTGATAAAAGTTTGTTAAACGAATGTTTGCGGGTTTAAACTTAAATCAATTATAAATGAAAAACAAAGGATTTATTGATTATCCCACCTTCCCATGATAACTCACTTTTATCACAATCGGAGCTATGTAAGGAAACAGCTAAAGCTTAACCTTTGTGCCTCCCGATCTGTGACATGCGATTTTTGCTAATCGCTGATCGGGAAAGCAAAGAGATCCACTTTAAAGGATTGTTACTAATATGTGAAATGCGACATATCATTATGACATTTACATATCACGATTGGCCATTATGGAAGTCAGTAATAGAGCAGTTAAGGTTGAATCCTTCAAGGATTTTATCCATGGTAATATTTGAGTTCATATTGCTTATCATGCTTGAATTACCATTAATCCTTTTATTCTGTGTTGACTTTGAACGAGTTTTTCTCTATTACATTCTTTTGCTTCTTTTACAGAGCAAGTATAAGTTGATGAATCCAGCGAAAATCACGAAGAAGTCAAAGAAACCAAAGACCCCTGTCGTAGCCAAAGAGGAACCATTGAAGAAGGTCTTGATATCTAATACTACCTGCCTCAGTCTAGGCAACGCTTCATGGGAAAGTATTTACAATTTACTGGAAGATGAGGATCCAGAAGAGATCGAAGAAGAAGTGACAACAACAGCTTCCACGAACGAGTCAAAGAATACTCTTAAGGATTTGGCCAGCTCCTATCTTCATAGAATAGCAGCCCGTGCCAAATTTTTTCCCTATAATGACTTGGTGAGATGGGTTATTGAAAGCATCAATATCACAAAAAGAACTTTATTTATGGCTGATGGAAGAATGTTCGGGTTTTTTAGAGCAGAAGATATCAAAAGAATGTACCATTTGCCTGAACCACAAAAGCGATATAACAAAATCTTTTTGGAGGTTTTCACCAAAGAAAACGCCATTGAATCGGACCCTATTAGATAATGGAGGCATTTTCTGACCAAACACAAGCATGAATCATTGGGTATGTACTCCGTAGACTCATTAGCATCTCCTTACTGTTATGTTGGTGCTATGATGTGCAGACTCTTTGGAGTCCATGATTCTGCCAAATTTTCTATAGAGGTGGTAGCTTTAATGGAGGCTGTAGTTAATTCTTATATCATGGATTGGGTGACTATTTTGTCTGATAAAATGACCAACCAAATACTTGATTATAGGAAAAACAGGTTCGTGACTACCCCAGTAATACCTCGTGTTTTATATGATTTCTTATATTATGGACACTATTTGTTTCAATTATGAATATCCCATTCTAGGTTGGAAATAGACTCCACAGGACCCGAACCCCATTCATATCTATCATAAGGAATTATGGAAAGTCCATTACCAAAATCATCTTTATAGAATTTGTCATGGTTTTATCCTCCCCATGTATTATGCCATATTCAATAAACACTCTCCTAGGTTGTCCAAGGAAGCCTATGTTGACCTAACTGCAATTGGTAATTGGTTTGGTAAAGAAAAGTTTACATACATCAAACTTTTTGGCAGCACTACTGACACGCATGTCCTTCCCTTATACATCTCCAATAAGTTACTTGCCAAAGAATTAGCATATCAGATAACAATAGAACTTATGTCAAGGAACCTAAAAGAGTCTAAAAAGCATATGTGGCCTTCATTCCCCCTCCGATGTGGTGCTTTCATGATGCATGACTTCAAACATGCAAATAAGGAAGTTGAGAAAATGAAAATGTTAAAGTTAGCAGTCATACCAAAAAGGTAGTATGATCCTAAATCTGTTGCCTACAATGTCACTTATGAGGCCAAAATCGCCAAGTTTGAGCATGAGAATGATAGTTATGATTATTTTCTTGCTTCAGCCGAGTTATTTTCTCAAGTGAAACAACTGGAAAAAATCAAATTGGGAGCGGAGGGACTAGAGGAATTTTACAAGTTCAGGACACAGAGATTGGAAACACTACCTCTGGACTTGTTAAATACTACCTCTATGGTGCAACCAAAAGGCCACTGTGAAGAGAAAATTATTGAAAAGACTCCTGAAAAGGAAAATACCCTAGAAAGGGAGCAGACAGAGGAAGGAACTAGTGAGCTCCTTGATACGAATATCAATATTGATCCTAAGTTAATCAAGGAATGGGAGTAGTTTGACTTAATCATCAATAACTCGAATAAATCCCAAGATCTCACTACACCAAAAATGCCTACAGTGCAAAATCCAAACGTTATTACAGTTCTGATTGAAGGAACAAGAAGCCTACCCAGAATTCAGCAAGACATAGAGATTATTCCTGAGAATCCTACTGAGGAGATTGTACTACAAATTGAAGAAATACCACCTCTCGATGTCTTCTACAATCCAAAGCACAGGGCTATAGTTAAAATACAGAGGAAGAAGAGGAAAATTGATCAAAGTCCTCTTTTAACTCCTCGGGCAGAAATGATGAACGTGGTATGGAAAGTAGAAGTCAATACCTCTGAGGATTTAACAAAAGGACCAGACGATTACCCAACTTGAGGTGCAATTGGCAAAAAGATAAATCAGCTTCAATAGAAGTTAATAGAGTAGAGGCAAAAAAATGAGCTATTAAAAGAGCAGTTGAAACTGGAAAAATAAAGGATTGATAAGGAGACTCTCCATAATCAACAGGACTTGTCTCATGAATTGAGCAGGCTTTATATGTTAATTGAGTAAGAAAAGAAGGCAAAGGAAGTTAAAATTGCACAAATGAAAGAACAGATAGAGAGGTACAAGGGTTATCCACAGGTAAGCAAATTCATAACAGAAGCCTTGGAAATAACCAAAGCCTTGTCCCAACAGTTGGATATTCTTTGCCACAATATATCATTAGCCAACCCCTTATGCAATATCTCTGCATAAATGATTGAGAAGGCAGTACACGCGAGACTTGAATTAGAAAAGGCAGATGAAAGGTTAACCAATTTTTTGTCTTGGCAAGATTCCACAGAGGGAATTGGTAGGTCCCTATAATACTAGTGATTACCCCATTACTATTGTAGTTGTATCCCTTATTGATATTGTTGTGCCCCTATTGCCCCCATATTGTTATTATTGTGTCCCATAGAATCCCTCTATTATTATTTTTGTGCCTTTATATTATTATTGTTAGGTCGGCTGGGTTATAGTGTGACTCCTTAGACTCCTACATATAGGAAGGAGGTTTTGTCATTTGAATCATCAAAAAATCATTCATTTGTGTAATGTAAAGGAGGTTGCCCACTCGAAGAGGCTGAATTCTTAGGCGTTGATCTATCCTTTCTATCTTTTTGTGAGTTGGTTTCGTAACAGGAATAGTTGCCAACCCACCAAGAATACAAGAATCGCATAAGGAAATCATGTTTTCTGAATGGGAGTCCCAGCTAATGAAATTTGAAAGAGAAACCTCTGGATGAAGAATTGCAACAAATGGTCTGATCAAATTGATAAATAACATTTTGCATATGTCTAATTTGATCACCAATTTCTCTCCAGGTAAACTCCCAAAAGAAAAGTCATTGGAACAGCATTAGAAACAAGGGTTGGCGCATAGGGAAAAACAGATTGGAGGAATCCAAAGTTTTACATGGGAAACATTCTGGTTTTTCCTAGTCAAGCCACATAGCCAGTAGATGGCCATGAAATGTCTTTCGGATGCAATCAACTACATGATATTTGATCTCTCCGATGCCACCTATACAACTCAGCTACACTCCAGGATGAGTTAGCCTCCAGAAATCCAGCCTATGCTCGCAATCTGTTAGCTGCAACCACAGGAAAAGAAGTCGATACAATGAATTCATTCAACCGTTACAGCACCGTTATTTTCATGATGAATCCCAGATTTTTATGTCTATAGTTAGACCAGTGCATATCGATTTTATTGATAGTTTGTTTTCATTTTTAGTATTTAAGACCCTTTCATGTATTTAGAAAGGGTTTGAAATTTGTATTAAAACTTGACTTGGCTGTTGCACTATTGTACTTCCAATATTATTAATCACAAACTGAACCAAAGTTCTACATTTTTGTCAAAGTGGCTTTTATAAGATTTGCACTTTTTCATCTTTTGAAGGTGTTCTCAAATAGAAAAGCAGAATATGAGTGTTGTTTACATCAGGAGAATTCAAATGCATACGGTACTATTATCACTGTTTTTGTCTTATTTCTCTATGTGAATGAAAATTTCTCAACATTGCTAAGCTATATATATGTGTGTGTGTGTGTGTGTGTGTGTGTGTGTGTGTGTGTGTTTCAAGCAATTCTTTAGCTTGTCATTTATGAATGTTTTCAAATTGTTATCATTCAGATATATATATCAGTGATATATATTATGATTAATGCGATAATGTGTTTATTATTACTTTTTTTAAATACTTAAACAAAGTAATCATCATATGAATGCATATTTCTATTTTATAAATAAGTCATCTTTATGGTTATTTGTTTAATAGAAACAATAAAAAACCGTGTTGTTAAAAGAATACCCAGGATAGATCAGTTATATTTGTATATTTTTGCATTGTAGGATAAAACATCAACTTTGTTATACACTACAAATCAATCACCCATCAACTCATATATCACTGGGAAACTAGTCTCATTACATCTAGTCGGAGCCACCACACCAAACGGAAAAGGAGTGCACTAAGGTCCGGACTAGGTGGTTTTCCCCGATGTTGATGCGGCGATTTTGAAGTCATCAACGTTTTTGGTGCTAGAAGGAAGGCTTGAACTGTGAATGGCAAGAAAATCCAAATCCATAGCCCATTATGAGAGTAAATCTCCCGCACCATCTCCTGCAACGTCTCCCTCACATTCTAATAATAATAGGATGATGAAACAATGAATTACTAAAGACAAAAAAAAAAACTCTTGTTAGATTTAGTTTGTTAAAGATTCAATTTGTTCATGAATCGACACCTGTAGTGGTAATAATGGTCTCGCTGGTCAACATCCACAACAAATAATATAGAGTAGGGAAAAATTGTTTTCAACACTCTTAGGGACAACATATACTTGGGGGGGGGGGGGGGGGGGGAGAATAAGAAGCCTAGCTTGTTATGATTGGTCAGCTCGTGGACCATGTGACATGGAGTAATGTGAGTGGAGAGGCATCATCGTCGTCTTCTGCACAGGTAAGGAAGTAACTAGAGTGGCATCATTGACATCAATTGTGATGGAATGCCAAATGAGCTGGAACTGTAGACATATGCAAATGCATTGTGGGTTGGGTCGCATTATGAGTGGTGAATAATGAGTGTTTTTAGTACCCAAAATAATCATTACAAAATAAGGCCTAAACTAATCATATTACAGATAAATAATTTTAAATATTAATAAAAAATAATAAAATTCAATCCATAATATTAACTATGGAGAAGATGCAATTTTGTTTGGGTTAAAATGGATGTAACATGAGTCAAACGAAAAATAAAATACTGAATACCATACCTACTATAGGTATAATAAGACTTATAACAATTAACATTATTGGTGTTAAATAATAAAGTCTCTTCAAAGAATCACCTAAGTCATGTTTTCCTTTCTTTCTTTTCCAATGGCACTATATAATCATCTTTTAAATTCAAAAGAAAACGATGGTATAAAATCATCTTGTAAATTAAATGGCAAAGGCCAATGTACACATTATTGAGTTCATCTAAATTAAACAATTTAATTAATAGAAAGATTTACTGGTATTATTTTTTATTGAGAATATTTTAAAAAATTATTTAAAATAATTATTTTAATTTTCTAAATAATATTTATATTAAC
This sequence comes from Pinus taeda, assembly GCA_000404065.3. Classification (NCBI taxonomy): domain Eukaryota; kingdom Viridiplantae; phylum Streptophyta; class Pinopsida; order Pinales; family Pinaceae; genus Pinus; species Pinus taeda. Next base: position 22,111 of record APFE031198668.1, read on the forward strand.
CAATTAAAAAGATAATAATTATGGACTCCTAAACAAAATTAATAACAAAATTTTTATACATATATCTATATATATATTAAATTAGCATAAACATTAACAATGTGGTGACTGGGTTATCTCACGTATCATGACTCGATTATGACGTTGTCGCTGGTGATAGACGAACAAAGTGGGATACGTAACATCCACCAACCTGTTCCCCATTATCCATACGACTTTACCCAACGTTAGTCACCGTTTTTGTAAGTCACCTCGTTTGGGCCCACCCTAATCTAGAACGTCTCGGCCTCTTCACCCAAATCCCATTGCTGAAAGGCCTCTCGGCATTCGTCAGCTGCAAATCTTTTCAAAATGTAGTTTTTAAACTAAATTTTTGTGAATTACGCAAGAATGCATGTAATCTTTTCCATTTCTTTTAAATTATTATAATTTCCACCTTTTGCACTGGTTAAATTATTATAATTTATAACTAGATGTCATAAATATATATTTATGAGTACGGACAAATTTTCAGCCCTTCCGTGTCAATTTTACATCTTGATTAAATGCTAGTGATTAAATTTACTTTATAAATTGATCGACGCCATTTTTCTGAGATTCTTCACCTTTTACATTGATTCTACTCTGTCTCCTAGCATGGGGCAGTTTGGGTTGTTCTGGAATTCCTTTCTCTCAGATTTGCTCCATCAATTTCAGCATTTTTGCGATATGATTCAGCGATCCATGGGTTGGTATACTTATTAATGATTCAGCGATCTGAAATGATATTTTTTTTACATTTGTTAATTATATTAATTATGATAATAAAATGAATTGGTAATCCAAATGAATTTCCGGATCTGATTGGGTGCTTCAACATTCATTGTATCAATCATGATGATGAAAGTGAATGGCGTTGCATTGGAAAACAAAAATTTGAAATGGGTGCACAGGGTACCGCTTTTTTTAATGACATATACAGATGTCCACGTTAGTAGAGGTGGAGATGGCAAACAGTATATGCAAATGTCCACTTCAATGGAGGTGGAGATGACAATTGTGTGACGCCGCTTGGAGGAATGGAGTTACAGGAATATGGAAAACAGGAATCACAGGAAGATATGTGAAACGACAAGTTGGGTTTAAACTCACGCCGCTTGAATAGAGTTACTGGAATATGGATAACGGACGGAAATCAGAGGACAATATCGGAAACTGACGGAGAAGGACCCAAATCGTTGGCCCTAAAGCCTACCCCATTTTGTTCTCCTTTCCACATTTTTTTTTAGGTTTTCAGTATAATACAATGTGTGTATTGGAAAACTCGGTATTGTCAATCAAAGAAAAAAAGCTAGTATCGGGCATTCCCTTACCAGATTAAATTTTAAGGACCAGGGTATAAATTTAGTTGGATTAAAATTAATTAAATTAAAAATTACAATTAGCACAATTATATTAATAAATGTGGTTGATATACGTTTTAAGCATCACTTATGTGTTATATTATAAATATAATATAATATAATAAATGAATATTATTGTTTATTTTTAAGGTCATGACCAATCTAGACACCAAATTGGTGTATGAGACTTCTTTGTTAGTGTGACAAGAGACCCACCACCCCGCAATGATTTCACTGCTAAATCTACGAAAGCATATGTATTATATCCTTCTAGTTTTGAACATGTGACCTTTTAAGAGGAAACACATAGTCTTAACAATTAGCCCACTCAAAGTGTATTAACAACAATATTGTTAATATATTATTATAGATTTAATATGCTAAATTAATATATCAAATATTGGTAATTATTAAATGCTATAATTAATATTGCTAATTATATTTATTAATATAAATATTGTTAATTATTTAATTCATTCAAAATTAATTAATAAATAGTAATAATTTGGTTCAAATCTTGTCTTATCCCCCGAATGAGAGTGAGAGAAGTTGGACATGATGAAGATGTAGTTCTACAAACTTACAAAAAAAATTAAAAACAAACTTCATCAAATTCAAAACTATTATTATTATTAATTATTATTTTTATTACTATAATTATTTTATTTATTTCTCGATTAATATAAATATTGTTTTTCTATAAGTTATATTCATTATTATTAAATAGTAATATTAAAACCCTATGAATATGAATCCTTAGATTAATAAACACAAGGGATTGATATTATAAGTCCATGGGAATAATATGTCCATGAGATTTACACTAAAAACTCAAGGGATTATAAACCCAAGGAAATAATCGTAAATCCAAAAGATCAATATTATAAACTCAAGGTATATAAAATCTGTGATAAATATTATAAACCCTAAAACGATCATGGTTGAGCATGATTGATTTTCATATTGAGACAATCTTTGTCACAATGCGATGTTGGACAATGGTTGTTTTTCATATCGAGACAATCTTTATAACAATGCGATGTAGAACCATGGTTGATTTTCACATTGAGAAAATATTTGTAACAATGTGACGTTGGACCATGATTGAAAATGATTATAAACAAAAAGATTAATATTAAACCCAAAATTAGTATTATAAACCCTTTGAGTAATATTATACCCTAGGAATATGAACCTTTAGATTAATAAACCAAATGGATTAATATTATAAACCCAAGGGATTAATATTAAAATCCCATGGGAATAATACTAAAATCTCAAGGGAATAATATTAAAGCTAGAGGAAAAATATTATAAACCCAAGGTATATAAACCCTAAAATAAATATGATAAAGCCTAAAATGAACAGGGTTGACCATGTTTTACCATTGTTTATTTTCATATAAAGATCATATTTGTGACAATGCGACATTTTACCATGCTTGATTTTCATATTGAGATAATATTTCTTTGTCACAATGTGACATTCGACCATGGTTGCGCATGGTTGACCATGATTATAAACTTAAAGGATTTATATTAAACCCTAGGATTAATATTATCAACCTTATGAATAATATTATACCTGAGGAATATGAACCCTTAGGTTGATAAACACAAGGTATTGATATTATAAACCCAAGGTATTATTTCTAAAACCTCAAGGTAATATAAACCCAAGGGATAAATATTATAAACTTAAGGTATATAAACCCAAACATAAATATTTTAAACCCTAAAATAAACATGGTTTACCATAGGTGATTTTCATATCGACACAATTTTACCACAATGTGAAGTTGGATGATGGTTGGCCATGATTGATTTTCATATTGAGAAAACCTTTGGCACAATGCGACGTTGGACAATGGACAACTATGATTGCTAGAATTTGACGTTGGACCAAGGATTGATAAACCGAACAGATATTAACCCTTAAATTGAATATGGTTAACCTTGGTTGACCATGGTTGATTTTCATATTGAGACAACCTTTGTCAGAATGTGACATTGGACCAAGGTTGACCATGGTTGCCACAATGTGACATTGGAACATGACACAATATTTAACACAATGTGACCATGATTGATTTTCATATTGAGACAATTTTTTCAAAATGTGACATTCAACCATGGGTGATAATGGTCGTTGATGGTTTACCGTCATTGACCATGGTTGACCATGGTTCACATACGGTTGATATTCATACTGAGACAACATTTGTCACAATGTGACGTTGGACCATGGTTGACCATGACTAACCATGATTGACCATACTTGATTTTCATATTGACAATGATTGACATGATAGACCATGGTTGACCATGATTGATTTTAAGATTGAGACAATCTTTGTCACAATGCAACATTGGACCATTGTAGACCATGCTTAACAATGATTGAACATGGTTAACAGACACAATGTGATCATGGTTGATTTTCATACTGAGACAATCTTTGTCAAAATGTGATGTTGGACCATAATTGGCAATGGTTGATGATGGTTGACAATCATTGAAAATACTTTGGCTCCCTGATCTATCCCTTTCCATTCCCACGAAAATACTTTGGCTCCCCAATCTGCGACCTTGTGCGACTTCCTGATCTGCGGCCCTCTGCGGTAATCTTTGCAGTCAAAGATTTATATCTTGATTAGGGTTAAGAGTTTTCTTCGAAGAAGGTTTAATATCCGTATAGGATTAATATTCTGCGAAGGATCTGGGCACTCTGCTATCATATGCACTTCCAGGAGGCTCTCTGCGGCAATCTTCTGTGGCTTCCCGATTTGTGGCCCTCTGCGACAATCTTGGCAAAATATTCTCTGGCTCTTGTTGATTACAAAATATTGACAAGTCTTCTATGGCTTGCTAATCTGTGGCCCTCTGCGGCAATCTTTGTAAAAAAATTCAGAAACATTTTATACTCAACAGGAGAGCATTCTCCAGAAATAGTTGTTGGCTCAGTTCCATCTGTGTCTGGGGGGCAAGTGCCTGCCCATATCGTCAGTGAAGCCCCAGCTCCCACTGTCTAGGTGGTACAGGCCTCACTCGATGAGGCTTTGAAGTTCTCTAAAAGTGCCCTAATCTACCAATTCAATGGTTTTTGGTTGTGGCTGACAACTCTCCACAATTGGATCTTGGAGGTATGGAAACCTGTAATTCCTGATGTAATTAATATCTACCCCTGTGCTAGGGGTTCCTTTATAGTAGATTTTGAAAACCCTAAAAGCAGACAATGTATTCTAGATTGTGGCCCTTGGTTTTGGGAAAACTCAGGCCTATTCATGAAGCCATGGAACCCATCATTCGGTCCCTCAACAACAGTCATAACGTTAGCACCAGTTTGGGTGAGATTGCCAAACCTACCCTTGCATCTTTGGAATTTCTCTTTGCTAAAAGCCATTGGAAATGCAATCAGGAAATTTTATTGTAGATGCCTAGAAACAAAGGAATATGCCAAAACCACATATATACGCATTTGTGTGGAAATGGACTTCAGCGTCGGATTCCCAGTTGAAATACACCTAACAAGTAAAGACTATGTGTGGAACTAGAAACTCGATTATGAAAGTGTCCTCTTCAGATGTCGATCCTACTTTGAGATAGGCCACCTAGCCAAAAATTGCCCAAAAGCCTCCCAGAAAAATTCTACTAGAAAAAATCACCACAGATCTACATGGTGGGAAGGAACACAAAAGGAACATTACACTATCATCAAAAAAGAATACTCTCGAGAAAACTCTGAATCACAACAAATTGGGCAAGAAAGAAACAACTCTCAAGACAAGCAGAGGGAAAGCCTTGCCCAACAACAAAAGAGTGAACTCGACAATTATGAAGATTTGAATACTGCACAAAATAAATCTTCATTTAATAGCAAAGTAGATCTGCTAGACTAAACCTCTTCTCCGACTATCTTCAAAAGGACGAACACAATAGATCGCGAAGCTAAGACACCAATGTCCCAAGAACCAGAAGAGATGAAGGAGATGCAAGATAAAGAAAGTTGGAACACCATAGAGAAAAAAAAGAAAGCTACAGAACCAATCTCGCCAAGAAAAACCAGGAGCTAGACAATTAAAAACAAAAAAAATTATAGGTCTGATAGACCAATTTGGTCTCAGTGGACGTTAACCACCACCATCATCAATTAACTAATTTTTATTAATAAGAAAATGAATGAATTAATTATAATTATTAATTAATATTAATTTATTATTAACTATTAAATATTAATTAAAAATTAAAAATTAATTTATTAATTAACTAATTATAATTAATTTCTGTATTTATTAATTACAATTAATAATTATTATAATTATAACTCATTAAATTTTATTAGTTTAAATTAATTAATTAATTAATTATAATTAAATACCCGAAATAATTACAAAGGGTCTTGTCATGTAGGAGTTTAGTCATTGAATATTGAGTTGTCTTTAGAGTGACTTTTTGGAAGTTTTTCGATCTAAGTTCTCCAAAATCCGAGAAGAATTTATTGAAATCACAAATTTGAATTCATCTAGTGTTGATGCTTAATCCATATATACAGTGAAAACAATAATTTAAATAACATAAATCAAAATTTCACTCCAAAATTTTCCATCCATTCTAACACCAAAAAATCACACTAAAAACAACTCCTCCATTGAATATTAATGCCTAATAATTATTTATATATTTTTAATTTTCGCATAGCCCATACACAATCAAACCGTATATTTTACTGCTGTAAAATAATTTTGGTTCGAAGCTCCAAGCATATTTAAGTTCACACCTTCCCATATATGAAAACCAACCTTGGATTCGTTTAGGTGTATGTAATAATGTCTTAACGAAGGCCTTCCATATCACTTACTTGGCATGCCAGTTGTACACCACGTTACTATTTACATGTGACTTCAAGTGGGTTGTAAGCACTTTTCTTGGACGGTAGGAGTTCATTAGGGTAAGTCAAAACCCTACCACCCAATTTAAATTTAGATTTTTGTTAATTTGTTTTGCTGGCTTGGTCAGGTGACCGCTCTACAACAACCCAAAGTATTTGAACTCTTAACAACCGTCGTTATGCTCACGATGAGATATTTTCCTCCATAGTAGTAGTAGTTATGCCGCTAACTCCGAATGAGGTAAAGACCTGTATAGTGTTTTCTTTTTCTTTTTTCATGACATTCCGGTTCATACTCCAATCTTTTGTTCCACTTTACTTGTACTAGCTTGTTAGGGAGATTTACCTTAACAAGATCCTTTGACAAGAAGATTAACCGTCCATCCAATCGGGAGAAGAAAATCCGAAGGTTTCGATAACAGTCCAAAACAGTTCGACTTACCGTTACATTGACCCAAACAAAACGAACGTCGAGGTTAATGTAACCCAAGCTGCTTTATTCATGGTTGAGAATAAGATTTCAAAAAATATCCATTCCTGCATAAATTTCCTACACCTTATGCTAACAACAAGGAAATACCGCTGTTAGCCGGTCTCTGTCATTTACAACTTGCAAGTGCGGCGCAACTATCGCATTTTTCAAGATCCAACGAGCATCGGGAATGTGATCGATGGCGATTTAATTCTAGCTAATTAGTTGGTTGTTTTATTTAATGTGATTTAAGCTGAAATTTTCTTATAATAATAATTTAAGTATCAAGAACATCAATTAATTCAGTTATTTTAAAATTGCAAGTTGGTTTGTCAATCGATATATATTATCAACATTTTCGAAATGGGCATTTTATGTTACTGAATTTTTTGTTTGCGGAAATATAACTAAAATACAAATTGTTGTTTCATGGTCTACCCCGTTAATCTTTCCATCATATTTTTTTTACTCAATATATGTGCATTAGTAAAACATCCCCATCATTTGAAACGAAATATAGGCAATGTGGCCACTCAAAACGGAGAACAAATTGAGAGCGGCTGCTACAGGAATTCAACCGCAGGCCCACAACGTGGAATTTCTACTGTATTTGACTAATGATTTAAATTTAAACTAAATTCATTGAAAATAGTTAAATTTTGAGTTTTGTTCGTGTGGATAAAAAATATCAAGAGCCCGTCTAGCTCAGTTGGTAGAGCGCAAGGCTCTTAACCTTGTGGTCGTGGGTTCGAGCCCCACGGTGGGCGTATCGTTCGTTTTTTGGAACTGGCTCCACTTCTTGAGCTGCCTTTTTGTTCCAATCCTCTGGTTTTCTTTTTCTCAAGCTCCTGTTTTGGTAAAATACAAAACAAGCGTCGCCAACTTTAACACAAACCAAACATCCCGGATCCTGGGTTCGAACCCCACGCTAGGCAGGTGAATCTCCTGTTTGGGCAAAATACAAAACAAGCATCGCATCCATGTTGTGGGTTCGAACCCCACGGTATGCGGAGGTTCGTTGACTATTTCTATTTGGAGTGGTCTATAATGCGACTTTTTGGAGATTCCGATCATCCAAAAAGTGCATTATTCCAACTAACCACCCAAACGGCCTTTCCCTCTCCGTCTCCGTCTCCGTCACCTCGCCGGAACGCGAACTCCGTTAACTCTGTCACCGTCACCTCGCACGCTGACTGCCTCTGTCAAATTCTTCCGATCATCCAAAAAGTGCATTATTCCAACTAACCACCCAAACGGCCTTTCCCTCTCCGTCTCCGTCTCCGTCACCTCGCCGGAACGCGAACTCCGTTAACTCTGTCACCGTCACCTCGCACGCTGACTGCCTCTGTCAAATTCACCAACCCCGCCAAGCCTATGGCAATCGCGCCAACTCAATTTGAAAATTTCATGGGAACCAGCATCCCCTGGTCTATAATGCGACTTTTTGGAGAATCCGATCATCCAAAAAGTGCATTATTCCAACTAACCACCCAAACGGCCTTTCCCTCTCCGTCTCCGTCTCCGTCTCCTCGCTGGAACGCGAACTCCGTTAACTCTGTCACCGTCACCTCGCACGCTGACTGCCTCTGTCAAATTCACCAACCCCGCCAAGCCTATGGCAATCGCGCCAACTCAATTTGAAAATTTCATGGGAACCAGCATCCCCTGCTACCACGCCCTTGCCCAGAGCAGAACCACCGAGCGAGGAGGGTCGTGCAGGGTTTTTGGATTCTCTCCTCTGGCGACCCTTTCTCTTAGCTCTCGAAGGCAGTTCTGGTAAAACCAGCAAAAATGCATAATTAATAAACTAACTTCTGGGTATTCAAGAAGTTCATGGCAAAATGGGACAGAATAACAAAGGCAAGCATACCCTAACACGTTTACTGGCGCCGACCTTCTCCACTCTGTCAACGAAATACTGGAAAGAGACAGAAGGTAGCAAGCGGGAATGCCATTGAATGAAAGCCTCAATCAGGTTACCCAGATCACTCACCTGCCAAGAAAAATGAATCCAACCACAACAAAATAAACAGGGGATGTAATGGAAATGAAATCCCAAAAGTAAGCCGATCATAATAACCACTTTACTCTCCTGAAACCTGTCTTTCTTTTTCAGAGATGACAATGGATTTTCAGAGCTGACAGTGTGTGAAGTCAGTCGTACCTGAGTCCCATATATGGCGATACCCAAATAATGTAGTATATGGTCACAGGTGTTCAACCCAGGATTCATTCTTTCCATTCCTCGGCCAGTGACAGAGCTGCCGTTCCACACAAAGCGGCCAGTA
>APFE031198668.1:36303-60160 GCA_000404065.3 Pinus taeda
GAGCTGACAGTGTGTGAAGTCAGTCGTACCTGAGTCCCATATATGGCGATACCCAAATAATGTAGTATATGGTCACAGGTGTTCAACCCAGGATTCATTCTTTCCATTCCTAGGCCAGTGACAGAGCTGCCGTTCCACACAAAGCGGCCAGTACCAACCGAGAGAAGCGCACATTATAGTCTGGCGCTGCAATAGGTTGAAAGAGCCAAGAGCAGCGATTGAAAATTGTGAGTGAGAAAATAAAAGAACCAGGTCGTGGAAATGCAACACAAATCCTGGCGAGTGCAACAAATCCTGGCGCCGACCTTCTCGACTCTGTCAACGAAATACTGGAAAGAGACAGAAGGTAGCAAGCGGGAATGCCATTGAATGAAAGCCTCAATCAGGTTACCCAGATCACTCACCTGCCAAGAAAAATGAATCCAACTTCCGTGATGGCCTTTGGGCAAGGCCCGCAGGAATTTCTGGGGATTTTCCCCAAAATGTAAACCTTATGGAAAACCATTCCTATACATTTCAAGCTGGAAATCATGTTTATTATTATTGTTTTTATTTATAAATATTAATTTAATTCCACTATCTAGACATCTTTCCCAATTCAACCGCCCCGTTTCTGCTTGCTCATTATCGTTGTCCATAGATTCAGCATTCATTTTCTAATCATGTCCGTCAAATGGTCATCGAAAGAGCTTAACAGTTAACCTCAATATTTGTAATTTTTTTTTTTCAAAAGTAGTTGTTGAACCCAAGTGCCTGTTAAGCTCTATAAGATCATGGTTTGGCCTTGTAACTCATAGGCTTTTAGTGTTCATTTGGGTTAAGAAAATGACAAATTAAATCTCTCCCTTGGTTAAATGGAAAAAGGCTGCATTAAAGTAGCTCAACATTCTGCCTGGCAAAAGTTTTTAAAGAATCATTTAGGCTGTGCAAATGACCTCTGAAATGCAAACCAAATTTCTTAAGGGTACCACTGCCATGGAACCTCAACATTTCGTTCCCATCAGCGAAGCATCAAGGATGTTTCTTGGGTAGTTTACTGGCCTTGTTCATCACTGTTTCTTGATATTCCTCATATATGGCCAGTGCCTTCTGCGTGTTATATGGCCAGTGCCTTCTGCGTGTTATTTTCACAATGGATTAAGATGGACTACAGGATTTTAGATTTCTAATTTTAACCTTAATTTAGAGTATTATATATTTCAATGCTGAGAGCCTTACTTTTAAACATTTTTGGTAATTCTTTATTTGAATATTTCTATAATATAAATTATAATTGGTAACAGGTTCAATATTGCGTTCTTTGTTTCAAAAACATTATTTTGTTTCAGTTTGCTAATTCAAAGGACGAGGACTATGTGACTCGCAGACCTCGTTAAATCTGGCACTAACTGTAACTGGAGTAGCATAACCATTTACCATTCTACTTCTTCAATAATCATGTCCGCATTAAACCTTTGGGGGGAGGGATTTGGAGTAATTTTTCCGAAACAAGAAAAGAATAAGAAATAGTAAAGATTGCCGAGAAACACTTTCCTTAACAACTACAATTTCGTTTGCACTCGTGAGTTCAAAGTTATGGAACAGGCCAGAGAGATGCTCGGCCCTACTAGGATAAAGGCCGAGGGGTGAGTTTTGAATAAAGTAGTGTCGTACCACATTGACAATCGCGCTCAACATCAAAATATGATTCCCTGTGAACTTCAAGATAGTGGGTCGTTGATGGCCCAAAGGCTCCAATAAAGCTGTCCTAGTTGGACGACTGACTTCCCCGTCAATTTGTGAGATCACCTTGTACAGCAAAGGAAGGCAAAATCTCAGAAAACCAATTTGAAGGAAAAGAGTATAGGGCTAATAACGGAGTGTAAATCTGAAAACAGGTTACTACACAGATGTGCTTTCTTCAAACAAAAAATTGCCAAATAATGAGCATTTGAGTGCCAAGGTCAAGTCATGGGGATTTCTACTGGTTTGGGGGTTTCCACTGACTTCAATTACATAGCGATTGAAATAAGCAAAAATTCCATGAAACAAACAATCAGCCGGTGAGCCCATCACATAAAATGTTATTACTGGTCTATGTTCTTGGTGGGATTTAATTCGGCAAGCTTAGGGTAATAATTGACCCTTGCTGTCACTATTTGGAAAACTCGGTTCCTTTTCTTTTTAATTTAATTTAAGATAATAAAAACCATTTGCACTCTGAAGCTTACATGGGATGTGAATTCTCTACAACTATATCTAGGCAGATAAGGTTTTCTCTCATGACAGCTTAATAACTAATATGCCCATCATAGAGCTCTTTTTCCATTTGACTTCAATTAGATAGATCTTTAGACAATTCTATTGAGCTATATGAAATAGCTGACCAAGAATAAGATCACAGTTTGACTGTTGCATATTTTTATTGTGGATTCCTTGGGCTTATGCTTTCAATTTGGTTCCCCAAATTCATTCAATGTCAATAGTATCAACTTTAGCAGCAGCATTAGTTTATTGTCCATTCCATAGTGAGGGTTATAGTGAGTGTTCTAGGTGCAACATAAATTTTACTTATACAATGTCTGAATAATTTTTCAGACACACACAAACACAGGCTGTAGGTCACTATTTTATTTATAATCTTTTCAGAATTGTGGGCAAAATGGGTTTTTTTAATGTTTAGTGCCCTTAAAATATGAAGTCTGATTCATAAATGGGACTAGTGGTTAACTTGTGGGATCAACTGAGTATCAAGCCATCTATGACAGTCCTATTCTTGCTCCACCTATACGACATGAGTTTCTGAAGGCTGAGACCAGATGGTTTGGTGAAATAGCTATCCCTTGAACATGACACCTAAACTAAGTACAAATCCTAAGCGATGCAGTCCTTAGTGCATGTCCCTTGCAGCACTTAGTAAAAAAACAAATGAAAAGGAAATCCTATTTTGCAAGCCCATTTTCTTGAGTCATGACACACTTTCAGGCATAACATAGGTGCCAAATTCATGCCTATATGTACCGAACAACAAGGATCTCTGTTCTTATAACCAAAATTGGCTTATGTGTTTCCGTTGGTTCACACTATGGCTCAACCAGTCATTTGCACACACCTAGTCAAATAGATTCATGGTTTTGATTTAGATGGACCATATAAGTCTACTTAAGGGGCAGAAATATGGTGTGCTTGCAGTTTTTGCTTAGAGATACCAAGCTTCAGTTCGGAGAATAACACCAGGGTTACCACTATTTTTATACAATTATACCACTCATCAATTACATGGCATTTTTGAGGTTGGTTCGTGCTTTTCAAATTGTGTGCATGATTTCTGGCTACTGTGTGCCCTATGAGAAGGGATCATCTTGCTTGCCAACTTCAGTGTGACCAGAAGGCACTGGCCATATATGAGGAATATCGAGAAACAGTGATGAACAAGGCCAGTAAACTACCCAAGAAACATCCTCGATGCTTCGCTGATGGGAACGAAATGTTGAGGTTCCATGGCAGTGGTACCCTTAAGAAATTTGGTTTGCATTTCAGATGTCATTTGCACAGCCTAAATGATTCTTTAAAAACTTTTGCCAGGCAGAATGTTGAGCTACTTCTTAATGCAGCCTTTTTCCATTTAACCAAGGGAGAGATTTAATTTGTCATTTTCTTAACCCAAATGAACACTAAAAGCCTATGAGTTACAAGGCCAAACCATGATCTTATAGAGCTTAACAGGCACTTGGGTTCAACAACTACTTTTGAAAAAAAAAATTACAAATATTGAGGTTAACTGTTAAACTCTTTCGATGACCATTTGACGGACATGATTAGAAAATGAACGCTGAATCTATGGACAACGATAATGAGCAAGCAGAAACGAGGCGGTTGAATTGGGAAAGATGTCTAGATAGTGGAATTAGATTAATATTTATAAATAAAAACAATAATAATAAACATGATTTCCAGCTTGAAATGTATAGGAATGGTTTTCCATAAGGTTTACATTTTGGGGAAAATCCCCAGAAATTCCTGCGGGCCTTGCCCAAAGGCCATCACGGAAGTTGGATTCATTTTTCTTGGCAGGTGAGTGATCTGGGTAACCTGATTGAGGCTTTCATTCAATGGCATTCCCGCTTGCTACCTTCTGTCTCTTTCCAGTATTTCGTTGACAGAGTCGAGAAGGTCGGCGCCAGGATTTGTTGCACTCGCCAGGATTTGTGTTGCATTTCCACGACCTGGTTCTTTTATTTTCTCACTCACAATTTTCAATCGCTGCTCTTGGCTCTTTCAACCTATTGCAGCGCCAGACTATAATGTGCGCTTCTCTCGGTTGGTACTGGCCGCTTTGTGTGGAACGGCAGCTCTGTCACTGGCCGAGGAATGGAAAGAATGAATCCTGGGTTGAACACCTGTGACCATATACTACATTATTTGGGTATCGCCATATATGGGACTCAGGTACGACTGACTTCACACACTGTCAGCTCTGAAAATCCATTGTCATCTCTGAAAAAGAAAGACAGGTTTCAGGAGAGTAAAGTGGTTATTATGATCGGCTTACTTTTGGGATTTCATTTCCATTACATCCCCTGTTTATTTTGTTGTGGTTGGATTCATTTTTCTTGGCAGGTGAGTGATCTGGGTAACCTGATTGAGGCTTTCATTCAATGGCATTCCCGCTTGCTACCTTCTGTCTCTTTCCAGTATTTCGTTGACAGAGTGGAGAAGGTCGGCGCCAGTAAACGTGTTAGGGTATGCCTGCCTTTGTTATTCTGTCCCATTTTGCCATGAACTTCTTGAATACCCAGAAGTTAGTTTATTAATTATGCATTTTTGCTGGGTTTTACCAGAACTGCCTTCGAGAGCTAAGAGAAAGGGTCGCCAGAGGAGAGAATCCAAAAACCCTGCACGACCCTCCTCGCTCGGTGGTTCTGCTCTGGGCAAGGGCGTGGTAGCAGGGGATGCTGGTTCCCATGAAATTTTCAAATTGAGTTGGCGCGATTGCCATAGGCTTGGCGGGGTTGGTGAATTTGACAGAGGCGGTCAGCGTGCGAGGTGACGGTGACAGAGCTAACGGAGTTCACGTTCCGGCGAGGTGACGGAGACGGAGAGGGAAAGGCCGTTTGGGTGGTTGGCCGGAATAATGCACTTTTCGGATGATCGGAATCTCCGAAAAGTCACATTATAGATTACTCCTTTCTATTTATCTTCTTATAAGATTCATGGTTCGAACCTCAGGGTAGACGGGTGTTGTTAACTTTGAAACTCCTTTTTTGGCAAAATACCAATCATCCCATGTTCTGGGTTCGAACTCCACGGTATGCGGATGTTCGTTGACTATTTGGAGTTATCCTCATCTAAGATTCATGGTTCGGACCTCAGGGTAGGCGGGTGTTGTTAACTTCCAAACTCCTGTTTTGGTAAAGATACAAATCAAGCATCGCCCAATTGAGCAGAAAACGAACATCCTAGGTCGTAGGTTCGAACCCAGGGTAGGTGGAGGTTGCTGATTATTGGTTTAATAAAAAACATGCATCCCATGTTGTGGGTTCGAACCTCACGGTATGCTGGTGTTATGTTGACTATTCAGATTTATTTTCAACTAAGATCCCGAAACATATTTAATGATTAAGAGGATTAAATACTTTTGAATTTTTTTATAATATTAATTTTTTTAAATAAAATTCTTAACATTTATAGATGGAGAGAATAAATATTTTATTTTTTATTTTTTATAATATATATATATTTTTTTAAATAAAATTCTTAATATTTAAAGATTAAAAAGAATAAATACTTTTTGATTTTTTCATAATATTTATTTTTTAAAATAAATTTCTTTAAGAAACTTATTAATAATTACAAATTTTTATTAGGATTTATAGATATAAAGTTTTATTAAGATTTATAGATATAAAGTTTTATTAGGAAAAGTCTACAAGGTAAATTTTAGGTTAAGGCATTTTTTTGGAAAGGTTTATTAGTTGATATATTTCTAACAGTAGCTTTTAAGTGTGATTTTATAGAAAGTTTTCGAGTTTATTTTCCTATTTAGTTTGTCTAGAAGTTGGAAGGTATTCATTGAAATCACAAGTTTGACTAGTGAACTCTTCACAATTGAAATGCTCCAAGGGTTTTAGAGGGTCTTGAACCTTATATGATATCGAAAAACTAGTTTAAACAACACAAATCAAGATTTGGTCACAATTTTTTTGTTGAATTCTGAGTAGAAATCCGCCATAAACTCCAAAAAGAAGTGCTTAAAACTACTCCATTTCCTATAAAGTGTGTAGAAGATATGCTCTAAAAATTATATTAAATATAAAATAATCAAAATTTAGCTTATTGAAATCCCTAAATCTCATATCAATCAAGAAAATGATGAGTATGCGGGAAATTGCACACTAAGCTATCCTCACATACTAGGTCATCAAAAGTGATACAACCTTTTAAATCCAACTTAACTAGGTTTATCTATTGATGCAAGCCTGGACCGCTCCAGGCCGCTACTACCAGGATCTTCCTCGAATCATGCATGTAAAGCTTGATTCATGGCTTGTAATCTTATAAAACATAACCTGAGCTTGAATTTAATTCGCTTGCTCTTCATAAAACTCTTAAAAGAAACCTATTAAAAATGGACTTACTCGCACAACATATCTCTGTATGTATTCACTACGCACAGCCGCATGAAATCCTCCCCTCAGCGCTGGTTGTAGGCGAAGTTTATCGTGCTATCGATACAATTACAATTTCTCAAATAACCAACGCGGATACAATTATAATTATAATTTCCTCCGTTCGGCGATAGCTCAATGATGCTCTCCTATGCAAATCCTCTGTTCGGCGAACACCTCTCTGTATCGGAAACGATGGCTCAGTAACATGTATATTACGGTTTATAACAGTTGCTTCCAATTTCAAAAACCCTTCCTCTGTCACAATACTCTCCCTTCTAAGCAATCAACATAAGCTCGCGTTATTTTCCAGCGTTGAACTACTGTCAGGTCTTTCACTCTCATCACATCTCCAACTTTGCGGCAATGCCTTCTGGACAGTCGATGAGTGGGCGGAATTATACTGAACAGTCAATGACAGGCAGAAAGTCCAAGAGCCCATCAACCACAGCATCTGCATACACTCGTATTTACATTGACTAACAATGGAATCACTTGGCAGTAAATGTGATGCCGCAAGAGTAAAATGTTCATTCAAAAACATCAGTAATAAAACAGGCGTATGCCTGCCACAACTGATCCAAGTGGAATGGAATTATGTGATGACGTTCTGAACATCAAATTACAACCCATACTGTTTGTCAAATTCTTGAACGCACATAATTATGGATCGCGTTACCACAGAGAAAGGCACGGCTCCTCAATGGAATAACAGCTATGCGTATTGTTCCGTTACGCTTCTTCATCTATATCGCTCAGATGAGGAGGATTATCCGTCTTATAAAGACTGTACTCGTTCCATCTCTTCGGAAAATGTGACTATGCGTCTGTTGATTCTCCTTTGCCTTTATTTATCGCTATCCCTTAATCTTCAACCTTTCTCAGGGATACACTGAGGAAACAGTTCTTAATTGTATGCTATAATTCCAGGACATCAGCAAAACCCTTACGCGGATATGGGACAGCTGCAATCGTAATAGAATGGGAACGCCAGCTCTCGCTATATCTTTATCGCCGCTGGTTATGCACCGCTTTATCACCGCTCACATATATATATACCGCCTTTTCTGCTACGTTTGGTTTTCTTTTAGCGGAGTTAAATCTCATTCATCGGTCCGCCCTGTAACCAAAGGCTCAAATATAACTCGAACAGCTTTCCATCATAACAATTGATCACTTACATTCATACGAATCATGCCAATCATAATAACCAAAGCATAAGCATAATTGCTACATTAATCCAGAAGGCAAACTAATTCAAGGATCATTCTACAGCATGTGCGCATGAGGAAACAAATAAGAACCATATACAATATCGACTTATGCCATCCTGTACAGAACCATCTCAAAATTCATTAACCACAATCATGTTTATGCAAATCATACGTATATTCACATAAAACCAATATTCACAAGAGTTTTACATTCATGGCTAGATTTAGAGATCTATGCCCCTTTTACAAACTGCCCGAACGCTGAGAACACTTTTTTACTTCTCACACTCACCCCTCCTTTTCTCAATGCTTTTGAGGCTTAATAATTTATACAATTTAAAAAAATCATTTAATTAAATGTTCAATCCCTTCACTTCCTCAACAAACCCTTAAATCTCTCAACATCCCTAAAAGATAGATTCTCATCCTTAAGACTTAGAAACTAATTCCAACTTAGGCTCCCTTATTAATTCTAACTCTATTTTCTCTCATATTCCTTAAAAGAATATTTACAAAATCCTCACTTTCTCCTATTTTATTAAAAATAACAAATTAATTAATAAAATAATAAAAATGTCACACCCCCCTTTTATCACATAGTTACAAATGAAAAATGTCCTTGATGCTCCTGCATCATCTATAAAGTTGCATCCAAAAAGAATTCTTTTATAGAGCATGCAACAAAACAATGCAAGTGCCTTAAATCTTGAGATGTCTACCATAATAATTGTCATCCATATGTGGACAAACCCTCAAATATATTGTGCCACAAGAACACCAACCTAGAACATACCATCTACGACTACCACCACAACTTTGAGATCAATACATAAGACAAACCCTTGGGTAAGTAGTAGCCAAGTAGACACCTAGGTTAGAGCATGCCTCCACAAACCCATACCATTCACAACAAGCACCATCATTGCAAAATCCATTTTTCTAATCCCTATTGATATTGTAATTAAAATTAATTATGGTATTGATCCCTACATGTACACGTAAATGTAAATGTGTAAAAGACCCTAAATAAATGTAATTATGACTTAAATACTTGTCGATGATGCAATGAAGCATCATAGAATGCTTGAAGCAAAATTCTTCATAGGCATGATTCACAAAATCTTTACCTTTAGCAACTCTTTTAGTTTCAAAAGGATTTTATAATCACTTCCAAAATTTTCCAATCATTTGATGATTATTGGGTATTTTCCATATTCATCCAATTATTGTATGATGACAATTGGGTATTTGTCTTGTACATTGAAGTGTCTAGAATTGTGGCTCTTGAAAAGGAGTTATAAAACATTGAGTATCAATTCTTGTTTGCTCTAATGGGTAGTGGTCATCCTATAATATTAGTGTTGGAAAGTTCATTTTTAAGGATTTGAAACCATGTTGAATTTTCAAAAACATAACTTAATAATTATCTTATACACTAGCACAACCACATTAAAAATATTAATGTGGTTGATATAGCCGAAGACTTCATAAATATAACCCAAAAAACTATTGCAACACGAAGATTGTCTTAGTAATGCACACATTTCCGTGATTAACCCTGTATAAAAAGGTTATGGGTAGAAAAAAGAATTATAAATGAATGTTATAAATAATAATGATGAACTTATTAGAATTGGAATAATCTCAAATCCTAGGAAATTGGTGGGTGGAAGCCGTGGCATGAATATAATTTTTTAAATTTATTAAAAGTCAATGCAACCTAACAAACTCTTTAATACACTACAACTCGATAACCATTAAGATTAAACATACATTGAGCATATTCCCTTGAGAATCAATCTAGGCCCTCAATTCTTTTTTCTTTTAAAGTCAACAAATCCTCATCCACCATAAGTTGAAATAATAAGCCTTCCGCAAATAGATACAAATTGACACATGACTATACTCCTAGAACATATTTATATATACAATTATTTATGGTAATTAATATAATAAGTATAAAATCTATATGTAATATTAAAAAGTGAAGAGTAAGTAATTTTTATTTTTAAAATAAAATTAATTAAGTAGTTTAATTGTTTTATATTGTGGTTTTTTAAGTATAATTTTTGTTTAATTTTATCCAAAATTTAGTAGAGATTTGTTGGAATTGTAGATTTGAGTAATGTAGTTTACATAATTAAGGTATCTTGAGATTTTTTTAGCAAAATTCATTTATACATTCAAAAATGTAATTTAAAGGCCCAAGGCTCAAAGGAATCTCACAAGAGTGAAACCCTGACCCCTTACTGACCATCAGGAAGTAATTCCAAGTGGCGTGGTTTTCCTTGAATAAGGGTGATGAGTTAGCCTACATTAGTGGATATCGGCTGGAGATAACTATCTTTAATGCTCCTAATTTAACAAGTAAATTATAATAGATTTTCTCATTGTATAAAAAATGTTTTAAAGAGAAAAGATGTACATACCATTTACCTTCCAACCAATGTTAGAGATTTACCATTCAAACATATTATTGGGTATCTTAATTGCATAACACCTTAATTGCATAACACCATTTATTGGTTTGGGCTTGAAAATATTATAGTTATATTTGAAATGAGAATATTATTCATTAATGTGATTATATATATATATAAAATAAAGTTTATAATATTTTATATAATTTCAAATTTTATTGGAAAATTAAAATTTATAATATAAATTATTATTATATTATAAATAACTCACAAGTTAGCTATTTGTTATAAATCATATAAAAAAATAAAAAAAAAGTTTTAGTTTTTATTTATTTTTCATTTATAGGAAAATACATGGTTTGATTTGTAGTTGTAAAACTTTTTTTTCAACTCATTTGTACTTGTAAAACTTGCAAGAGTTTTAAATCAAATTGCTCGGCTCAATCTAGCTCACATTATAATACAAGTTAAGATTATAAGTATGATCTTAATTTAAGTCAAATTTTAAAGAATTACCTTAAAATTAATGCTGGACCAAAGCCAAACCAAAAGTCAAATCAAACTTGGAAAATTTTGGTAACACATTGTTAAAACATGCATTATAATGTATCCTAGTCGATTAATTTGAGCGTAATGCACTATAATATAACCTAGTGGGTCAGTTCAAATGCTTGAGGGCTTTGAGCTTTATGTAAGTGGTCTTTGGACCAATCCTTTAGGTTTGGTATCTCTATTGTAAGCCTCATTTGATGTCCTTGTAGTTAGAAATAATGAAGAAATGGTTATGTGGTTGTAACGTTACCTCTTACTTTAGGAGTTGTTCCTAGAATTTAGGAGGTTGGTTTCAACTACCTATTTTTCAGTCATGTATTTAATATGTAATATTCATTCATTGTGTGTATTGAGTGAACGAGAGAGAGAGAG
The DNA here is from genome assembly GCA_000404065.3 of Pinus taeda. Classification (NCBI taxonomy): domain Eukaryota; kingdom Viridiplantae; phylum Streptophyta; class Pinopsida; order Pinales; family Pinaceae; genus Pinus; species Pinus taeda. Next base: position 47,509 of record APFE031198668.1, read on the forward strand.
TCTCCTCCTTGTATGAGTGCAGTCTCCAGGTGATGTACACACCTGTGAGCTGCAACTCCTTCTTATTAATTCAAGTTTCGTTATTTTTATCTTGGTATCAGAGCTTAGGGTAGAGGTAGCCTTAACTTTTGTTTTTGTTGTTTTTTTCTGGGATGTATCATTAGTTGCACATCTGTACATGTAGAGATAGCTGTGTGATCAGGTGGACCTGCAGTAACACCTGAAGCGAAAAAGGCATCAGATGATTGATCATCTCTGAGCCGAAGGAAGGGTTGGAGCGAAAACTCGGAGCGGAATTTTTTTTTACAGGTGCAGTGATTGGCACGGTTTTTTCTGAAAAATTCGCGCTATTGGCGCGGGATTTGAGCTGTAAGTCGCGCCAGAGGAAATCACGACCAAATTGGCGCGGATCCGTGGTCGATAAGCGCGCCAATTTTCCTGCACATTGCGAATTTTAATTTTCCGGGATTAGAGCGGATTCGACGTTGATTGGAGCGCCAACCCTTTCTCTCTGAAGATCTGCAATTTTTTTTGTTGCAGATGAGTAGAGGCTTGTTGGAGGCACGTGGAGAATCTGCTCGGAGGCAGCAGATTTGATTTTCCCAGTGGTGGTGAATCGAGATCCTTGATCAGCTCGGTGGCAGCAGATCGGATCTGCCCGGTGGTGGCGAAGTGAGATCCTTGATCAGCTCGGTGGCAGCAGATCGGATCTGCCCGGTGGTGGCGAAGTGAGATCCTTGATCAACTCGGTGGAAACAGATCGGATCTGCCCGGTGGTGGCGAAGTGAGATCCTTGATCAGCTCGGTGGCAGCAGATCGGGTCTGCCCGGTGGTGGCGAAGTGAGATCCTTGATCAGCTCGGTGGCAGCAGATCGGATCTGCCCGGTGGTGGTGAAGTGAGATCCTTGATCAGCTCGGTGGTAGCAGATCGGATCTGCCCGGTGGTGGCGAAGTGAGATCCTTAATCGGCTCGGTGGTAGCAGATCGGATCTGCCCGGTGGTGGCGAAGTGAAGTCCTTGATCCGTTCAGTGGCAGCAGATCGGACTTGCCCGGTGGTGGCAGATTTAAGTGTTCAGTTGGGCGAAAATGAACAACAGTTTGGAATCATACCTCCATGAGTCTGGCAAGCTCGATGGAACAAATTTCTCCAACTGGAAGTTCAAAATGCAAACCTTGCTAGAGAGTGCGAACGCGTGGTCGATTGTCTTGGGAAATGAACAGAGAGCCAGAAATGCAACCCAAGAACAGGATTGGGATAAGAGAGAAACAAAGGCAAAGGTAATACTAAAGATGTCTGTCAAAGACAACATTATCCCTCATATTCGAGACTGCAAGTCGGCCGCAGACATCTGGAATACAATCAAGGATCTGTACGAGACACAGAACTCAAATCGTGTTCTAGCACTCAAAGGGAAATTGTTTGCATTAAAGATGGGCGAGAATGAATCAGTTGGTGGATTCATGGCCAGAGTTAAGGATCTGAAAGACCAACTGGGAGCCATTGAGAGAAGGTATCAGATTCAGATCTGGTTACACTTACACTGAACAGAATGACAGATGAATATCAAACATTCATCTCAGCGTTGTCAGCGAGGGAGAAAGCCCCCTTGTTTGATGAACTGACAACGATTCTGCTCTAGGAGGAGGAGCGACGACAGAATCTAAAGACTCAGGCCAATGATCTTGCTCTGATGGCAAAGAGAAGACAGCACAGAGGAAAGCAGCGCCAGTACCAACAACAGCAACAACAACCGGAGCAGCAGCAGAAAGGAGCCAACTCCTTTCAAGGGAAATCATCTAGAGGAATGGTTGATACTTATGTTAAGAGATGTTTTTATTCTGGAAAGGTTGGTCACCAGATCAGAGAGTGTTACAAGAAGCAAGCCGGTGAAAGGAGAAGCAAACAAAAGAAACATCAAGGTTGTTTTGCTGAAGAAGATGAAGATCACAACTATGATCTTAGGTTATTTACAGTCGACTGTGCACTTTCTGCATCAAGAGGAGATGATGACAATACATGGTATGTCGATTCAGGCGCATCCTCGCACATGAATGGTAACAAAGAATATTTTGAGTTTCTTGAAGAATCTACATGTGGATCCAAAATTTATTTGGGTGATGACAGTGGGTATGAGATCAAGGGTTGTGGAGATATTCCTGTGAAACTACCAAGTGGCTATATCAAACATCTCAAAAATGTTTTATATGTTCCAGGAATCAAAAAGAATTTGATCTATGTCTCTATGATAACAAACCAGGACATGCAGGTACAATTCTTCAAGAACGGATGTGTCATTCAGGATAGTAAATTGGAGACAGTTGCAACAGGAGTATGCGTGGGGAATTTGTATAGACTGGATGCAAGGAGCATACCACAACAGGCAATGGTTGCAGCAACATCAACAGCTGAGAATCTCTGGCACCAGAGATTTGGACATATCAATCTACAAGATCTCATCCTGCTTAAAAATAAAGGTATGGTCGATGGACTTCCTACTTTGCATAATATCAAACTGGAATGTGATGGATGTGCATTAGGGAAGATGCATAGAGATGAATTCCCTGTGCATGTCAACAGAAAGCAAAGAGATATCCTAGAGCTAGTGCATACAGATATCTGTGGACCTATGTAGACTAGGTCTTTAGGAGGTGCATACTACTTTCTACTGTTTATAGATTATTGCACTAGGTTCTCCTGGGTGTATTTTTTAAGCAACAAGAGTCAAGCTTTCAGATATTTTAAAGAATTTAAAGTGATGATAGAGAACCAAACAGCAAAGAAGATAAAAATTCTCCGCTCAGATCAAGGGGGGGAATACAGGTTAAATAAGTTCATGAACTTCTGCAAGCAGCATGGGATTATACAACAGTTTACAGTGCCACACACTCCACAGCAGAATGGAGTAGCAGAACGCAAGAACAGGACCCTTGTGGAGTGCGCCAGAAGCATGCTTCAGGGTAAGGGCATTTCTAATGGTATTTGGGCAGAAGCCATTAATACTACTGTTTATTTAAAGAATAGGAGTCCCACCAAATGTTTAGGCTTCAAAACCCCTTTTGAAGCATTGTTTGGACTCAAACCAGCAGTTGATCATCTGAGAATATTTGGATCTAAAGCTTTTTCTCATGTACCGAAACCAGATAGAAAAAAGCTAGATCCCAAAGCCTTGAAATGCATATTTGTAGGATATAGCACAGAGTACAAAGCATACAAATTATATAATCCTGTGACTCATAAAGTGTTTGCAAGCAGAGATGTTATATTTCGTGAACAGATAGAAGATGGAAAGAAAGACTCTGATGATGAAAGCCATATTCCATTCTTGATAGAACTGAATAGTGAAGATGAAGAAGAACAGGTGCAGGAGCAGGAGCAGAAACAGGAAGAAGTAGGAGCAGATGGCATAATAAGTGATGATGCAGGCCTGGACAGTACTAAAACAGAAAGAGTTGAGGTAAGTTCTTTACCTAGAAGATCAGGTAGAAAGACTAGACTACCTGCAAAACTTAGAGACTATGCTTTAATGTCCAAGATTTTGAACATTGTAGAACCCTTAAATTATGAAGAAGCAAGTAGATCAGATGAATAGAGGGCTGCAATGCATGAAGAAATGGAATCCATTTATAGAAACCATACTTGGGACTTAGTTGAGCTGCCAGAAGGAAAAACCCCTATAGGTTGTAAGTGGCTGTATAAACCTAAGATAAATGCATATGGTACTGTAGAAAAATTCAAATCAAGACTGGTAGCAAAGGGTTATTCACAACAGGAAGGAATTGATTTCGATGACACCTTTGCCCCTGTAGCTAAATTTAATACAATTAGAATGCTAATCTGTTTAGCAACAAAACATAAATGGAAGCTACACCAGTTAGATGTTAAATCTGCATTTTTGAATGGGGAATTAAAAGAATAAATATATTTATACAGCCTCCTGGATTTGTGAAAAAGGGGCAAGAGCATTTAGTGTGTAAACTGCATAAGGCACTCTATGGATTGAAACAAGCACCCAGGTCATGGTATGATAAAATTGATTCATTTTTTGTTCAGCATAGTTTCCATAAGAGCCTCAACGATCCAAATCTGTACACCAAGATAAATAAAAAGAGGCAAATCATTTTGATTTCTTTGTATGTAGATGACATGATAATAACAGGGAATGCATGTAGTTTAATCAAAGAAATCAAGTAGCAAATGTCACGGGAATTTGAAATGAAAGGCCTTGGCGATCTTCATTATTTCCTAGGACTGGAAGTGTGGAAAGATTCTGGTCAAACTTTTCTAACTCAAGGAAATTATGCCAGAAACATGTTGGAAAGATTCAGAATGGAACAGTGTAAAACAACAGCAACACCGTTGCAACAGAACCTCAAGTTAAGCAGTGACGATGGCACAAAACAGGTGGATGCCACTTTGTATAGACAACTAGTGGGAAGTCTGATATATCTTATGACAACTAGGCCTGATTTGGCATACTCTATTAGTGTGCTGAGCCAATTTATGTCCAGACCACTTGACAGTCACTGGAATGCAGCGAAATGTGTGTTGAGATACCTTAGTGGTACTTGTAATTATGGTATTTTATACACTGACAGTTCTGATGTTACTTTAGCAGGTTATTCTGATTCTGATTGGGCAGGTAACCTGGACGATCGTAGATCCATCACAGGTTATGCATTTAGCATTGGATCCGGGGTTATTCCATGGTGCAGCAAAAAGCAAAGCACTGTAGCGTTATCGTCATGTGAAGCAGAGTACCAGTTGTTGTGTGCAGCTACATGCGCAACCATTTGGTTGAGGAGATTACTTAGTGATGCAGGCGAAGGACAAAAAGCAGCAACCAACATCAAAACAGACAATCAAAGCACAATAAAGCTTGCATACAATCCAATTTTCCATAAGAATACTAAACATATTGATACTCAGTTTCACTTTGTACGGGAAAAGATACAATCTAAGGAAATTTGTGTGGATTATTGTAATACCTGTGATAATCTAGCTGACATCTTTACTAAGCCTCTAGGGCGAATAAAGTTTGAGTTACTTAGAGGGATGTTAGGTGTGCACAATAACCCTTTCTTCATTAAGGGGGGGAGTTAGAAATAATGAAGAAATGGTTATGTGGTTGTAACATTACCTCTTACTTTAGGAGTTGTTCCTAGAATTTAGGAGGTTGGTTTCACCTATTTTTCAGTCATGTATTTAATATGTAATATTCATTCATTGTATGTATTGAGTGAACGAGAGAGAGAGAGTCTCCTCCTTGTATGAGTGCAGTCTCCAGGTGATGTACACACCTGTGAGCTGCATCTCCTTCTGATTAATTCAAGTTTCATTATTTTTATCTCTTGTTGGGTTAGGCATCTAATAAGTATTAATGGACTTACAATAGGGAATATTCATGAAATGAAATAAAGTGGATGTCTGTTTCATGTTAGTTTTTCCTTTGTAAAATGTTTGGCATTCCTACTATGTTAAGCATCATTTTATGCATTAATGAATTTTGTATACACTTTTACACTTTAATAGTTAAATACAAAGTAGAAATTTTATCACCTTCACTAAACGTTTCTTGAATCCTAACTTCATGAAGTTTCAAACTTTAGTCATTATGAAATATAGAACAAAACAACAACATAAACATAGAAAAAATTTCAATTCTCTACATTAAATCTTCACGTAGAAAAATCAGGAAAAAAAATATCAAAATACCTTGATAGGTTTCATCCTTCAAAAACAATCCCATCATGCGTAAAGTGGAGATAAAAATTGAATTTCCTTCGATAAATGAAGTTATCGGGTGCTTCGACATTCATCTTGTCAATAATGATGATGAAAGTAGTTGGCGCTCCATTGGAAGACAAAAATTTGAAATGGGCGCTGTGGGGACCGCTCCTTTAACGGTATATACAAACTTCCACGTCAACGGAGGTAGAGACGGCAATTGGATTTCAAAGTTTTGAAATGGGCGCGGAGGGAACCGCTCTTTCTAACGGCATATCAAGCCTCCACGTCAATGGAGGTGGAGACGGATTTGTTTGGCTCATCCAATAATTCTCCAACTCCGTCTTGTTGGCTTCTCATAGCTTTTACATGGTTTGCATCGTATCAAGCTACCTTTTCTTATCAACTATTTACTCGATTTTTGTCTTCTTTTTTTTTAATATATTTCTATAAGAGGATCATAACATAATTAATTACAATTATAATGTTAATGGAGATTAAATAAAAGAGATGTTAAGATGATAGTGATTGTTGTGAAGGACAAGGTTTGTGTGGACATGTTTTAATCTATGTGTTTACTTATGGTTACTACTTATCGAAGAGTTTGTCTCATATATTGATGTTAAAGTCTCCATGTTAGTTGTAGAGTGTATAGGTTTAATGAGGCATATTCTAGGTTGAGTGTTTCTCGTGATACAACCTATTTGAATGTTTGCCTCACATATTGATGCCAATTATTACTCAAAACTTATGGAGTTTGAAGTGTTTTGTTGCATGCTCTATAGAGGAACTTTTTTTGGACTCAACTTTTTAATTAAGTTAGATTTAAAGAATTGCATGTTTTATAGTGGCTTGGTATGGAACCTCGTTTAATGTACAATCTCCTTTTACATTTAATTTTTTCGGAAAATATAGCAATGAGAAATTTTAATAAATTAAATTTTGATTATTTTATAGTTTATAATTTTAAGAACATATTTTACTCCACACATATTTTTGTGGTTTATAATATATAGAAAAAATACAGTATGTTGTAGAAGATTTGGGAAATACTATGTATATATGTTAGATTTAATATTTTTGTGATCCATAATGTAGATAAATGTTTTTCGGATTAATCAAATTATTAATATTTGCTTGACGTTTGAAACCAAGTAATGTGGTTCATCCTCAGGACAAGGTGAAAAAATCAATCGGTCTTTAGAAATAAATAGCATGGATGCATCACTGGGCTAATTTTCAATGACTAATTCTAGGGCTAATTTTCGACGGCTAATTCTGGACAATGATGCATCCATGCTATTTATTCCTAAAGATCGATTGATTTTTTCACCTTGTCCTGAGGATGAACCATGTTAGTTGGTTCGAAACGTCGACCAAATCCTAATAATGTGATTAATCCGCAAGACATTTATCTACTATGTATATAATTTTAATCCTCTACAAAATGAACAATTGTGGAAATCTTCACTCTCTTAATATATGACATTCTTTACTTAAACTTTAAACACTTAAATTTCAAACAATATGAGGATATACATTAGAGTTATTTCTAATAAAACAATGTATTGATTATTACTTATTAATAAAATTCAAAGAGAACCTTTATTTGGAAAAATAACTATTACATACCATATTGTAATTTTTCTAGCATTAAAACAAAATATTTATTGTGATTCATAATGATTAAACATATTTCCCTTAATCGAGAATTTTAGATGAGAACGACTCGTGAGGAATCTAAATAGTCAACAACACCTGCACCTACCGTGGGGTTTGAACCCACAACATTGGATGGTTGTTTTGTGCTCAAGCAATAGTCAACAACACCCACGTACCATAGGGTACAAACCCACGACTTGGGATTTTCTTTTAACCCACAACCTAAGATGGGTTTTTTGTGCTAAACTAATAATCAACAACATCGACACTACATGTAATTCCCACAAGTTGCGGTTGGCGGACGGGCGAGGTCGCACTGAGCGAGGGCACGGACAAGCGAGTCAAGCCGCAGGTCGTACAAGTTGAAATGGAGAAAGTGAAATGTGTTTTGGTGGAGACATGATTTTATATCATGTGGGTGGTTTTGAGTGACCCAACGAGCGGGCGAGCCGATGGGCAAACCACCACACGGGTGGGTAGTCCCTGGCAAGCCAATGGGTCGGCGGTCCTAGGCGGACTGACGGGCGGGCGGTCACCGACATAACGGGTAGGAAGACGTGAAAAAGATGAGTTTAAGCCGACAGATGTATGTTGGATGGGCAGGTTGTCTAAGCGCTCATACAATGGGAAAATGAGCATATAAGTATATGGACGCATTATGGAGAGGATTCATTCAACCAACACTTGGACGCAAATCACTTGGACGAGCTAAGTGAAGTGCAGATGTGCCCGCACGATGGGCAGAATGGGCGAAGACGTCATGCAGAGCTGAACGACGGGAAACTCGAGTAGGGTGTCCATGAAGGGTTGAACGATGGGTGACCCGGGTAAGGCGTTCGTGCAGGGCTGAACGACGGGCAACCCAGGTAGGGCATTCGTGCAGGGCTCAATGACGAGTGACCTAGGTTGGACCTTGGGTGAACAAAGGTGTTTGGGTTTGTGAACGGGAGGTGCGACCGGTGTGCGGAGGGTGCCCAGGTTGGGCGGCATGGACACGAGGAGCACGCCCAGTTGGGCAAACGACACAGAGGTGAAGCAAAGTGCAACGGGTTGTGAACGAAGACGACTGATGTGCGGACGTGTCAGGTAGGCGCGCACGGTGACATGGGTGGGCGCCCAAGTTGGGCAGACATCACGACGAGCTGAATGACCGCATTTAGGGGTGAACAAAGAGTTGGGAAAAATGTGCGGCGACTGTTCGGAGGTGCCAACGAGGCTGGGAAATCGAGTTTGCTGGAGTTGGAAATTTGGCTAAGTGTAAATTTGGGGTTTCCCAAGATTTAACTTATACTTTGTAAAAGTGGAAATTTATATATATTGATATTTAGGCAAACTCATATTGCAAGGAGTTTCCCCTCCCTTTATATTGTTGTGCACTTCTATTGTATAATGATGTTGATGATGAATGTGTATGGGTTTTCGTCTGTATAAAGGACAAATATAATACTTGGTAACGAAAAATAAAACTAAGTACGAATGTTAGGCGTAGTCCATGAACATAAGTATTGGTGAAAAGAAAGTGTGCGGTGGTGCCACACCTCGGTATAATGCAGTTGGAAGATTATCGCCAGTGGAGGGGCGTGACAGGTGGTATCAGAACTGGTGAACTGGATCAAGGAGTTGATTTCGCAAGGTCGAAGACTTGGCAGAGAGTCCAAGTTTTGCAGGTGACAGGTGGTATATCAGCGTGATTAAGGTGAATGGTGGAAGAAGTGTAATACTTCGTGACAGGTTTAGCAGAGGTGAAGCATCATGCTTGGGCCAAGCTAAACAACAAGGCATGGAAGGTTTGGAAGAATGCAAAGGGAAGCTCTTGCTAACTTATACAAGTTGAATCAGATGAAAGAAGAGAACCCACAGATTCGAGATAAACTTGAAGTCTTGGAAAAGAATGTTGAAGACGAACTTCTTCAACTTGGTTGGAAAATGGAACGGGATGAAGTTGTAGATTGTCCTGACAAGGAAGAGGAAGCTGTGATGATTGAGGATGTTGCAGATGTGACAGCGATGGAGGATGAACTTGAGATTGATCAAGTTGGACCAAGATCAATGGATGAGGAAACTCACATGGAGGAGCCTCATGATGAAGTAAGTACTATTGATACAGTTTGTGTTTCATTTGAGCATTTGGAATATGAACCGTATGCAGGGAAGAGCAAAACCAGTTTGCCGATGCAAGGGGGATCTTACCATGCATGTCTACGATGAGATCGTGTATGGAGAGGCAAGGATTGTTGACTGTTGTAGGACTTGTTGGGCTTGTTTTTGACCTTATAGTAGGAGGTACAAGGGCCCGTGACAAGGGAGGAACATGATGATCACTGTGGAGGATTGGGTCATGCTTTAGCCACATGGAGGAATTGTCTAAGTGCCCGACATGACTCATGAACAGATTGGAGGAGGGAACACACTTGAGGTATGATGATACTTGGGTGGACTTCTCATGGCCGAGACTAAGAGGAAGTCTTGGTGGAACCTTTAGTGGGGGAGCTATGATGGAAAAGACTCATATGATGTGATGATGATATGGTTAGGTGACTGAGTTCACTAGACCGATTTGTAGGCTTGGATGAGGTTGACCGATTGTTGTGATGGGTCTACTTAGTTGGACAACATGGGCAACTTAGTCATGGACATCAGGTTGGAGGCATCGAGCATGGCAGTCTCATGCAGGGACATTATGTTGGAGCACTTGTAGAGGTGTCACTTATATTGGGCATCCAATGAGGAGTGCCAAGGCAGGGATGTTTTGCAGGTGGATCTGCTGGTGTGACATGGAGATGTTTTACTTATGAGCCGATGGAGAGGTTTCCCACTTATGTACAACAAGGCCATGGACTTGGATGGAGTTGTGAGTAGACTACGAAGCATTCCTACTACATGGAGATCTGAGGCATCTTGCAGAGACCTTTGGGCCAAGACTTGTATGCTTGATAGAGTGTTGGTCGAAGATGACTCATGGAGCTCATGACGACATGAGGTTGTGACTTTTGAGGACTTCATATTATGGTGGACTTGGAGAATCTGATGCATTGACGAGCTGAGGTCAGAGACTTGGATGCAGGATGGAGTGCATACTTTTGAGTACATGTATGGGCATGCTTGAAAGAGTGACTTGATGTGGAGGATCGATATGAGACACTTTGGAGTGATGGAATTACAACGATGATGCTAGCTTCGTGGCAACACTTGGGCATGGGTTGAGCTGAGACTTAACTACTTTTGACACATGGGAGCTGATTTATCTATGATCATTGATCCGGATTTAAACAGGAACGCAACAAATTATAGAGACAACCATATACACAAAGATGCAGTGGAAATAATACTTCATTTCATTAATGGAAAATACTGAAACATGCTTACAATCATAAATTGAAATAAACTAGCTAGGGCGATGGTAGCTTATCTCTGAGAAGAGATGTGATGGCTACATGCCTCTGAACTGTGTTACAATGAGGCTTGAAGGCCTATTTATTGTTGAGAAACAATGAAAAACCCTTAACATTCCAAAACCTAACCCTAGGAGATGAAACGCCAAACTGTGGGCCCCGTTTGGGGGCAAGTTGGTACATCAACTTCCTGGGGTCGTAACTTTAGCATATGATCTCCATTTGACGTGTACAATAGCTCATTAGAAATATATGTTCAAGCAATATCATTGTTGGAACAGGCAACATCGTTCCATTGCATGGACCCATTGTTGAACTGGTAAATCCCCTCTGCGGACAGAGGCGATCCCACTAGCCCAACACGGGTCTAGCAACAATCACACCACGCTACACGCAGGTTCCTAATTTCATAATTCAGAGATCGATCATTATGATCTACCTGGAATCCAACGCTAGTAGTTGAAGAAGAAACGCCGCTCCCGTCCCTTTGCTTTGGCTGGTCACAATCCTCACGCTCCACCTAAACGGATACCTGCACACGCAAAGAACGATACAAACACAAGCGTAAAATCCAGTATATGCAATCATATATCGGTCATAAAAGATACAACTCAAATACCATTGAAAGACACATGAGTGGAACCATAATGATAGTCGTTCATTAAACAGTAAAAATAGAGAAAGATTACAACCAAAGGGTTCTGACGTTGAACCTCCTCTAACTGGGCAAGCAACTAAATACGCCTTGAAAAGTGACCTCTTCTCTCTCAATATTTTGGCAGCATAACCCCTCTATACTTCTCAATTCTCACTATCACTCCAGCATAATCTCAGCACTCACAATAGCTCTAGCAAAACTAGTTGGTTTAATGCAGGGTGACAGTCATTTATAGATGGAGGAGGATGGAGTATTCATTGTATCAGGACACCTACTGAAGATTTAGCATTGTCCCAGAATAGCCACTGAACTTGGTTGTCATGGATAAAAAGATGACACTCGACCACTTTCATGAGATTTTTCCCCCAGAGAACTGCATGAACAAAGAGGAAAAAACACTTCAGTGCGCGCTGGCTAAAAATCATAACCAAACTTAGGTGGCGCGGGCTTTGCTCTATGGCAGAGCGTCCATGGACGTGCCCTCTTTTGAGGAACTGAGTCATTGGCGCGGGTAAGACACTGTGGACCCGCGCTAATGGAAAAAGGGCACTTTTTAGGGCTAACTTGCAAAAGGTGTCTTCAGGGAATTTCAAGTTCATACTCAGGAGAATCCAATGCAAGTGTTTTTAAGTTGTTTCACTGGTCACAGGTCCATAAATGCGTCCTCCAATGTGCGAAAGCAAGGGTAACAGGGACGGTGACCAACGGTGACAAAATACTGCGTAACAGATGCCCCCTAAAGCATTAGCCTCGAAAGAGAGAGAGAGGTGAGGTGCTTTACAAGAACATATATAGCTGCCGCCGAGAATATGCATTGAGAGATACAGTATGATAGTTCAAATACATGATATATGTGGCATGGTCGCAGCCATCCATAAAGAGTACATGATGATCAAGATCCGTAGTATGGACCCAGCCATCTGGTTAGGATCAATGAATAGACTCAGGTATGGTCGCAGCCATCCAGTGTAAGAGTCATGTATCAAAATCACGCCTGGATTACAACAGACACAATCCAGGGTCTTGCGCTCCACCTCAACCCGAACATAAGTACAAGTTCAAGCATGTGAAAATGTGAGCTGAAGTCGAACATGAATGAACATCGTCCGATTACCAGCCAATGATGAAAGCTGTTAACAGACGTGAGAGGTACCACCAATAATGACAATGGTCCTCAAGGTACTATAGGTACAGTCTACGGCGTGTGAATGAAT
>APFE031198668.1:72639-83707 GCA_000404065.3 Pinus taeda
ATGTAAGCTGAAGTCGAACATGCATGAACATCGTCTGATTACCAGCCAATAATGAAAGTTGTTAACAGGCGCGAGAGATACCACCAGTAATGACAATGGTCCTCAAGGTACTATAGATACAATCTACGGCGTGTGAATGAATGATCCGATGTCGAACACCCGTAGAGTCATCCGATCGGAGGCCAATGATGAAAACCTCGCGTCGAACACAAAGAACCTGCCATTGAGGCATGCAGGCTCCAAGGTACCAGAAGGGAGTCTCTAGATCACTTTACTGGATAATGAGATGAAGTCGATAGGAAGTGATCTTCGTCGAAGGTGGGCCATAATGTTTCCCACATCATCGACACGAGACGGGAAGAGACAATGTTGTGAAGTAAGATTTATGAACTATCAGGCAGAGGCGGTTTCTTTCAGAGGTCAACTTCTCTTGAACATGTCGGCGGCACGACAGTGGAGTTGGCAGTATTTGACGTCAAGGGATCAGAGGTCATGATGACGTGGCAATGAGCAAATGAGAGGTCAAATAGGATCACCCAAACCCATGGAGGCAAGTGAAAACAAAGTTAGATATCCCCACCCCAACACGAAAGCAGAAAAGTGCCATGTTCAAGAGCGACATACTGCCGACACGACTATAATTACGGTTCCAAATTTTCTTTTTCCCCCGCCATTTCTGGCGAGTACCCCAATTATTTTTAACAAGCTTGATGGGGATAGCATATTCTTGTGGTGTAAGTCGACCTTCGGTCGAATCCAACCTAGTAAAAGTTTAACGAGCCCTAGGGAGGAGAAGCTCAAGTCTCGTCATAACGACGAGTCCAATGTCGTCAGGGTTTAACGAGTCCGACATAGGTAAAACTCAGAGTATTTTTCATGTTTATAGAGTTTGAAAAAGACACGGAAAAGAAAACTCCAGAGGTCCTTTTTCGTAGAGTTGTGTCTCTCGGGTCCGAAAAAGTGTAAAATGATACCCGAAAGAACCACCCGATCAAAACGAAACGAGGAGTACTTTTCATGAATAGTGATTTCGACCTGAAAAAGTAGAAAAGGGATCAAAATCACGTTGTTTTGTAACCACTAACGATTTTGAAACGAAAAAAACCCGGTAATCTTTTAATGTTTAAACAGTCGATAAAAGAACTTAAAACGACCGCCCCTTAGTAACCGTTTAACGAGCCAAGAGGGACAACTCGACGATCTTTTCCGCTTTAAAAGGTCAGGAAAAGAGCTGAAAGCGGACCATTAGTAACATTTTCTTATGTTTTACCGAGCTTGAAAAAGTTAAAAATACGCTCGTTTGAACTGCACTAGACCCTGTCATCATTCAACCAACAGCGTAAAACCTATTTCGACACGAAAATACCCTAAAAATACTTAAAATTAACACTTCTAATGTATTTTTGGGTTAAAATAGTGTTATAAAGAGTGAAAAGGTAAAAAAACAAATTTACTTTTCACTTTTACCTTATGAGTTCACTGTTGGAGGGTTTCTAGTGCAAAATTCACCTACTGATTGTGACCGATCCAGGACACTGTTCGAGCCGCCATCTACAACAGGTAAGAGGCCTCATCCTAAGCTTTATTTTCATTCCATTTTTTCTAGTTTTCATCCTATTTTAGGTCCCTGCAAGAGGATTTGAAAATTTTTAGGTCCGCGGCATTGGCGCGGATTTCCGGCACGGGACCGCGCCAATGGCGGAAATTTTCCACAGAGGCCGCGTCATTAACGCGATTGTTTTAGAAACAGTCACACCAATGGCGCGATCTCAATTTTTTCCAATTTGGACCGTTAAAACTTCAATTTTCTTTCAAATTATGTCTCAATATTTATCTAATGATTGAAATTTGTCCTTTGTTTGCAGGATTTTGCCAAAAATGGTGCTAGAATCGAAAGAAAGAGAGCACAGCGAAGTTGATTCCCTAGCTTTGGCGGATGATGATTGCATGACTGCATTGAGAGACTGCGGGCTCAAGAAGTTCTTCCATACTTCCTACCTTCGCGCACAACCTGAGCTACTACGTTTCATAGTAGACACTTGGGACGTAGAGGATCAGGTGTTCCGCCTGAAGGACCAGACAGTGGAATTGAATGTTTCCGATGTCTATTTTATTATTGGTTTATCACGACGGGGTGCGCGTCCTATTCTGACAGGCAGTCGACCTTCTATAGAGAAGATCGAGGAGGTGAAGGATAGGATATGTCCTAATGCACGTTTTGGTGTGAACAACAGGAAGATAGATATCAACACGGTTCCCAGCTTGGTTCTGCGAATTATCTTATTTACCATTACCCGGGCAGCAGGTATACAGGCACCCCACGAGGCCAGCAAGAATCACTTGCTGTTGGCCGCCGAGTGTCTCAACCCGACATTGTTTGATTGGGCTTCAGCTGTGATGACCAATATCAAACGACAGCTTACCAAGTGTAAGCATGGTGGAAACAAACAGTTTGGGTATGGGTCAATTCTAGTGACCTTCTTTCTAGAGCGCTGCTGATTTTTCGGGTACCCAGAGGGATAGTAGCAGATCCAGTGTTGAGGGAGCCGATATTGCATCGGTGGGCAGAACTTATGCCCAGAGGAGGAGGGGGCCAACAGATGTCCTGGAAGCCCGAGTTCTTCATCTGGCTCCGACATCAGATGATAGTCGTTGAGGACTGGCCCTATGCGGGCACGAATTTCACCGGAGATCCCGATCTCCCTCTACCTGACGGAGAGGATTGGGATGAGGAGCTGGGTAAGAACTCTGTGTTTTTTAATGTTTTTATGTATTTAATTTTTTTGTTAATACATGTCTATTTCTAACAGCGTCTATATATGTATACAGATGCTGGCGCAGAGCAACCAGCTGATGTGCCCCACAATGTGCGTAGAGCACAACCCGCAATAGACCCTCAGATAGAGGGTGAGGACGATCGTGTGCAGAACCTTGAGGCACTCACTCGAGGTGTCCCAGACTACGGCAGATTGGCAGATGTGCCTAGAGCTTACCAGAGGCATACGATGGGAGTGTCTACTCGTGTCCATCGTCTGTTGAGACGTTTGGTACGAGCAGTGACATGCTATCACGAGCATAACCATGCTTAGACATCTAGGTTTCATTTTTGTACATTTTTTAGGAGTACACTGTCAGCGGCTATATAGACTTTTGACATGTATTATTTTTTGTAACGTGCGGGGCGCGAACACTTTGACTCACGTATATATATATATACATATCGATTTTTTTGGATGGATCTTGTACATGTGATGATGTTGTAGTTATGCTATGCAAATGTATCAGTTGCATAACATGTGACCCATGTGTTTTTGTATTTTTATATGCTTATGTTTATTCCTAGATGGATGTTGTACATGTGATGATGTGTTTTATATGCTATGCGACTGTTCAACACACATGTAATCTAATGTATCTACTGCATAAAAAATGACCCATTGGAATGTATTTACACGCATATGTTTTATCCTTTATACAAAATTTTATTTTTATACAAGCTTAAAAGCACGTGGCACACATGCAAACTATGTTTGATGGGAAGTGAAACGGGCATGCCCCCAAACATCGTGTATCAATCCGAGGTATCAAACTGAGGTATATGCCCCCCAAGCTTCAGTCCATTGAAAATGGGTTGAAGGTTGACGAAATGGTTATGTGTCTGAAAAACACGAACACACGTTTCATTGTTTTAACGAGGTTTACATAATGGGCATGAACTATCCTCGTAGATAAACAGTTTCATTATTTTAACGAGGTTGAGACAGTAGCAAAACTTTCCTCGAGAATGACTTTCGATCGTGTATTCGACGGCCTCTCCTCTGGCCAACAATGGAAACCATAGGATGGAATGAAAGTTTGATGCACAAACAGGGCCGAATTTCATTTTTTAAGGAGCTTGACATAGGAGAAAGAACCATGCTCCGACCAATCATGTTTCATTTTTTAACGAGGTTGCTACAAGATTAAAACTATCCTCGAGACACCTTGTTTCATGTTTTAGGGAGCTTGACAGAGGGAAAACTATGCTCCGCCTGGCCTTCATCATAATGAAGAGGAAGTCGGGGCTTCAAGGAGTGACACTCTCGATGGGAGATCAAAGCCGTGGAAATTGGGATCCAATGCCCCCAAAACACTATTGACGATGTCGGTAGTGCTGGATAGAGGCATGGGAGAGGTACTCACATAGTTGACCTGCGGGGAGGCAGATACAACCGGCAGATGAGAACTGGGAGGAGGTGAAAATGACAGAGGAGGGCTAAAGAATGATAATTGGTCAATAGTGACAATCCTTCCATTGTGTGGAAAGCAGAGCACATGGAAAAGCAAAGAAACTATAGCCCCCATGGCATAAATATAGTCACGACCAAGGAGAAAATTGTTACCAAGAGCACTTTGGATAACCATTACGTCTATATAGATGGTTTTGCCTCCCAGAGTAATAGGGAGCTGTGGGAGGACTCCTAGAGATGGGCATGCTCTTCTGTCAAAAGCCAACAGAGTATGCATGACCGGCCTAAGCGGTGGGGAACCGAGAGCTTGCCAAGTAGTATACGGCATGAGACTGACCGACGCGCCTTTCATTCAAAACGGTGCCAGGTAGGGCTGTGTCATAAGCATGCACAGTAATCTGGAAAGGTACATGGGATGGAAGGCGGTAAGTGGTCAGGTGACTCCAATCAAAGGAGATAGCTTAAGTGCTTGGTGGGGGAATTGTATGATTTCTCCCAAACTCGAACGGAGCCGAAGAAGGACCCTCTGAGTCAGCAAGGATAAGAGGATCGTCGTCAGACTGAGGAGAATCTGATGATACATGAAGAACCTGTTTATGACTGTCGTCTAGAACAGGTTGGTCAACTGGTGGTAAACTCGAACTGACACGATCGCCGACCAATGGTTGATTGGGAACAGGCTAGGTGGAGCCAGGTGCAGGAAGAGGAGACTGAACAAGAGAGGTCTGTAAACCAACCTTGTGGTCAGTAGAAGGACAGTCTGCAGTTTCAGAAAGACGCTGATATCCAGCAGGGAGTTGGGGTGAGGGAACTGCAAGACTTTCCAACACAGAGGAGGCTTTGTCCATGAGTGGGCAAAGGTGAAGGAAATGATTGCCTTCACAAAGTTTGCAAGGGAATCAAATATTCCCTTTTCCCTTAGTATTCCCAACTACGGAGGTAGCATCGCCGTGAGCGTTAGTGGACGATGAGGGATGGGCTAGATCGCGAGACCATATTCTTAAGATCCTGGGAATACCAGGACAATCACGAAGAAGATGGTTTTCCTTGCATAATCTGCAAGGAAACTTAACCTTGTGCGGAGGAGTGGGAAGGAGTCCATCTTTCGTTGTCCGTGGTGGAACAACAGTTGTGCTTGTAGTCGTTATTGTGTTTGTGACCATTCCCTTGTTTGACTTCTTCTTCTTTGTCTTCTTCTTCTTCTTGTTAGCCACCTGGGTACTCGAAACGAGACTTTCACCAGGCGAAGTGGAAGAAGGAGACGTTCAAGTAGGTGTCGAAGGGGTGGGGTCTACCTTCAGTTCAACAGGATGTTGAGCAAGTGGAGGGACTGATGGAGTATCAGCCGACACAGTAGGGACCACAAAGTTTGAAAATAGCCAAACTGGTAACCCGACAGTTAACCCTGGAAGGGTTAATGTTGCCATATAAAGAGCACCAGCATTTCCAAGAGAAGGGAAACGACCAGCATTCCCATCAGGTGGGGAACTTAGGTTGATGAATCCTGGAAAGGTTGCCATATTAAGACGAAATCTTACTCAAGCTAGTGCACACAAGATCTAACTGGGTAATGTGATCGTGGCCAGATAAATTATTATGACACTTGACTTGACCTTTTCATCTTTAAAGAGTCGAGAAAAGGACGAAAAGATGACTCTAGTCTCCTTAGATTGTTTAATGAGCACGAAGTGACAAGCTGCTCACTTACACCTTTTCTGTTAGACAGTCTGAAAAGGATCAAAAGCTGACTACTCTGGAAATCTAGGTAAAAGGTTTTGCCAAACAATCCGTAAAACTTCTTATACACCTTAGTGATCAGAAGATCACCAAGGACTTCCCGTACTGCAGTCAATCTTCCCGAATGCTGTGTTCAGTGCATTACGGTTTGTAGAGCGGCAGACTCGGCTTCCTATGGATCAAAGGTTGCAAGCCTATAGGGGTCTCCCAATTTATACTCGACGGTACGTGGGAGCACAGTCCGTACTGGCACCTACCATTTCACCGTGGAGGAATCACCCAACCACTCAATGATAAACTACCAGGCTTAATGACACCGAAACATGTCTCTAACCTAGACCTCTAGAATGTGAGCGTTAAGTTTCAATGCGTTGTCAGGTTCATTGAATTAATTTTATAGTTTATCTTTGATTAAGTCTCAGTTTCCGGTCTTACCATATGCGATCTCTTGAAATGTCCAAAATGCAACTACATGCGAGAATTGTATTCGTTTCGTTTGGATGAATTCTAGCTACAAAAGAGTTAAGAGGTTCACACAAACAAAACAATCCCAAAAATCCTAATGCAGCTAACAACAAGAAAGGAATCTTTTCTTTTTCTTTTTTGAAAGAAAAAATTAACATAACATGCTAATTAATGAAAAGCAAAAATCTTTTTCTTTTCTTTTAAAAATAGTAAAAATGCACTTAATTGTTTTCAAGAGATATTCACAACCAGATAATTCATTCCAAAGAATCTATAACCAGATCTAAAACATGAACAATAACCCAACAAAGCAAAGAAAAACCAAGATCTTCAAAGAACTATGTAAGCTAAGTCCCAATGAAGTCAGGTAAAAACAAGCAAGCTAAAAACGAGACGATTGCAGCATGAAATGTAAAACTGATACAATTACCAAAAGAATGTGGAAATCAATCAATAAAATGACTGGATCTGTAAACCATAAATCCAACAGGAGGCTTGATAACAAAAACCACAAAGTCCAAGATGTAAAATCGATGGACAAAGGCAAACAACTGAAGGATGGAAAAAACGACCAGCCAAATATCAGTCCATCAGACTCCCAGGAGGTATAAAAAGAGTAAAAAGACACAGACCCAAGCTTAAGAGACTGGAAAACAAGCTTAATTAAAAACTTAACCAGTGCGGCACGACTGTAAGTCTGCAACCCGCGCTAAACAGAGATTGGCGCGAGTTTTCTGAGAGCAACACGCGCCAACCAGCGCGAGTGTTCAAAGAATAAACACGCTGGCGGAGTTTGCCAGGAAAAAAGACAGAACAGATGGTCTCAGGCTTGGCTTCTAGTATCTAGACAGAGCCAGCAAGTAAAAAAAATAGCAAGAACTCTAAACAAGGAAATTATTCAGACAAATAAGTGAGGGAAAAATGACATGCAAGGCAAGATTGAGATTGTCCAGTTTGTAAACTGAACTGGAGATCGACTGAAGTGGCACTGATCTACTTCTATGCAGAAGTGTTTCGAAGGCTACCTGGCCGCTCTTCAGACTCCGTCCACAATTTACAAATCAAACAATACAAACACAATCAACAAGCAAACTCCGCAGTGGAGTCGCAAAATTGTTGAACTGGTAAATCCCCTCTGCGGATAGAGGCGATCCCACTAGCCCAACATGGGTCTAGCAACAATCACACACGCTACACGCAGGTTCCTAGTTGCATAATTTAAAGATCGATCAGAATGATCTACCCGGAATCCAACGCTATTTGTTGTAGAAGACACGCCGCTCCCGTCCTTTAGCTTTGGCTGGTCACTATCCTTACGCTCCACGTACGGACACCTGCACAAACAAAGAACAATCCAACACAAGCATAAAATCCAGTACATGCAACTATATATCAGTCAGACAAGATATAACTCAAATATCATCAGAAGACACGCAAGTGGAACCATAATGATAGTCGTTCATTATTCAATAAAAGAAGAGAAGGATTACAACCAAAGAGGCCTGACGTTGAAATCTCCTCCGATTGGGTCAACAGCTAAACATGCCTTGCAAAGTGACCTCCTCTCTCAATATTCCGGCAGCATAACTTCTCTCTCAGCTCTCACTATCAATCCAACATAATCTTAGCTCACCTTAGCTCTTGCAAAAACTTGTTGATTCAATGCAGGGTGACAGTCATTTATAGATGGAGGAGAAGGAAGTATTCATTGTATCCGGACACCTACTGAATATTTGGCATTGTCCTAGAATAGCCTTTGAACTGGGTTGTCATGGATGAAAAAGACGACACTCGACCACTTCCATGGGATTTTTCCCCAGAGAATTGTATGAGCAATGGAGGAAAAAACACTTCAGTGCGCGCTGGCCAAAAATCATGACCAATTTTGGGTGGCGCGGGCTTTGGTTTGTGTGAGAGCATCCATGGGCGTGCCCTATTTGGAGGAACTGAGCCATTGGCGCGGGTTAGTCACTGTGGACCCGCGCTAATGGAAAAAGGGCATTTTTTAAGGCTAATCTTCAAAAGGTGTCTTCAGGGATTTTGAAGTTCATACTTAGGAGAATTCAATGCAAGTGTTTTTAAGTTGTGTCACTGGTCACAGGTCCATAAATGTGTCCTCCAGCGTGCGAAAGCAGGGGTAACAAGGACGGTGACCAACGGTGACAAATTACTGTGTAACACTGTGTTCAGTGCATTACGGTTTGTACGGCGACAGACTTAGCTTCCTATGGATCAAAGGTTGCAAGCCTATAGGGGTCTCCCAATATATACTCGACGGTACGTGGGAGCACAATCCGTATTGGCACCTACCGTTTCACCGTGGAGGAATCACCCAACCACTCAACGATAAACTACCAGGTTTAAAGACGCTGAAACACGTCTCTAACCGAGACCTATAGAATGTGAGCATTATGTTTCAATGCGTTGTTAGGTTCATTGAATTCATTTTATGGTTTATCTTTGATTAAGTCTTAGTTTCCGGTCTTGCCGTATGTGGTCTCTTGAAATTTCCTAAATGCAACTATATGCGAAAATTGTATCGTTTCATTGAATGAACTCTATCTACGGGAGAGTTGAGATTTTCATACAAACAAAACGATCACACAAATCCTAATGCAGCTAATAACAAGAAAGGAAAATCTCTTTCGTTTTCTTTTTAAAAGCAAAAAATTAACACAAGTATGCTAATTAATGAAAGCAAAAATCTTTTTCTTTTATTTTCTTTGGAAATAGTATGATGCACTCAACCAGATTTCAAGAGATATGCACAAAACAGATAATTCACTCAAAGGAATCTAGAACTAGATCTGAAACATGAAAAATGACACACCAAAGCAAAGAAAACACCAAGATCTTCAAAGAACTATGTAATCTAAGTTCCAATGAAGTCAGGCAAGAAATAAACAAGCTAAAAGTGAGGTACTTGCAGCATATAATGCAAAACTCGTACAACTACAAGAGGAATGTGGAAATCAATCAATAAACTGACTGGATCAGCAAATCACAAATCCGACAGAAGGCTCGATAAGCAAAGCCACAAAGGCTAAGATATAAAATCGGTGGAAAAAGGCGAACAACTGAAGGATGGAAAGAACAACCAGTCAGATAACAGTCCAACAAACTTCCAGGAGGTGTAAAAGAAGCAAAAAGACACAGATCCAAGCTTAAAAGACTGACAAACAAGCTAATTTAGAAAATTAACCAGTCTGGTGCGACTGTCAGACTGCAACTCGCGCTAAACAGAGGTTGCCGCGGGTTGTCTGAGAGCAACGAGCGCCAACCAGCGCGACTGTCAGAAGAAAACTCGTGCTAATGAAGTTTTCCAGGCAAAAAACAAAACGGATAGTTCCAGGCTTGGTTTCTAGTATCTAAAAAGAGCCAGCAAGCAAGAAATAGCAACAACTTCAACCCAGAAAACTATTCAGACCAGTAAACAAGAGAAAAATTGACATGCAAGGCAAGGTTGAAATTGTTCAGTTTGTAAACTAAACCGGAGATTGACTGAAGTGGCATTGATCTACTTCACTATTGCATGGAAATAGTGTTTCGAAGGCTACCTGGCCGCTCTTCAAGCTCCGTCTACACTTTACAAATCAAACAACACAAAAACAAACAACAAGTTTCTCCCCAGTGGAGTCACCAAATTGTTGAACTGGTAAATCCCCTCTGCGGACAGAGGCAATCCCACTAGCCCAACACGGGTCTAGCAACAATCACACCACGCTACACGCAGGTTCATAATTGCATAAATCAGAGATCGATCATGATGATCTACCTGGAATCCAACGCTAGTAGTTGAAGAAGAAACGCTGCTCCCGTCCCTTTGCTTTGGCTGGTCACAATCCTCACGCTCCACATAAACGGATACCTGCACACGCAAAGAATGATACAAACAGAAGCGTAAAATACAGTATATGCAATTATATATCGGTTAGAAAAGATACAACTCAAATACCATTGAAAGACACATGAGTGGAACCATAATGATAGTCGTTCATTAAACAGTAAAAATAGAGAAAGATTACAACCAAAGGGTTCTGACGTTGAACCTCCTCTGACTGAGCAAGCAACTAAATACGCCTTGCAAAGTGACCTCTTCTCTCTCAATATTTTGGCAGCATAACCCCTCTATAGTTCTCAATTCTCACTATCACTCCAGCATAATCTCAGCACTCACAATAGCTCTAGCAAAATTAGTTGGTTTAATGCAGGGGGACAGTCATTTATAGATGGAGGAGGAGGGAGTATGCATTGTATCAGGACACCTACTGAAGATTTAGCATTATCCCTAAATAGCCACTGAACTTGGTTGTCATGGATAAAAAGATGACACTCGACCACTTCCATGAGATTTTTCCCTCAGAGAACTCCATGAACAAAGAGGAAAAAACATATGAGTGCGCACTGGCTAAAAATCATAACCAAATTTAGGTGGCGCGGGCTTTGCTCTATGACAGAGCGTCCATGGACGCGCCCTCTTTTGAGGAACTGAGTCATTGGCGCGGGTAAGACACTGTGGACTCGCGCTAATGGAAAAAGGGCACTTTTTAGGGATAATCTGCAAAAGGTGTCTTCAGGGAATTTGAAGTTCATACTCAGGAGAATCCAATGCAAGTGTTTTTAAGTTGTGTCACTGG
>APFE031198668.1:101012-121375 GCA_000404065.3 Pinus taeda
TCTATTCGAGCACTATCATTGTTGGAACAGGCAACATCGGTCCATTGCATGGACCCATGTTGCCCCTGGATTCCCCAAAAACGTCGTTTAGGGCCTCAAAACGGCTCCGGAAGTTCAGGACCCGAAAAACTGCTAAAAATAGTAAGTTGTGCTACAATTAAGGAAACTGAAAATGCTGAGAAAGACAATGGTGGGGGTCCAGGTGGACATGGCAGGTGGCCACCAATATCCACCTGGATCATTCCTCTCCCCTTAGGAAGAAATGGTCCCCATTGCGTTGAACTCCTCCATGAGACGAGGAAACTTCTGCTGAACTTGTTCCCTGGTGAGCCACTTGCCCTGCTGAAGGAGTTGGCCTGCTTTGACAACTCAATACAGTTGGATATTTTGTTGGCGAGTGTTCTTGATCTGCACATCCATGATCCGATCAGTTGCAGCTTGTTCCGTGCAATCTGGATTTAATTCTGTGGGTTTGAGCTGTTCTGCAATGTCGGATGTGTCTAGCAATGGTGGAAAGTATGGCCGAAGGCGGTCCACATTGAACACTGGGTGCAGGCCAAGGAATGGGGAAATGCTGAGCTCAAATGCCTTGTCTCCCATAGCCTTAGTAATGGTGTAAGGACCATATCGGAGTGGTCTTAATTTCCGATAGGCTCCAGTAAGGCGTTCCTTTTGCAAATGCAACCAGACTTTGTCGCCCACCTGAAACTTGTGTGGCACCCGATGTTGATCATGTTGCTGCTTTTACTTGGAATTTGATTTCTCAAGAATGTCATGGACCTACTGGCGAATATGTTGGATGCGCTCAATGAAGCTAGTGGCCTTATTTGTTTCGGACTGGACATGAGCTGAATTCATGTGAGTAGCTGCAAGTGGCATGGCCACATCAATGGGGCATAGTGGCTAGAATCCCAACCCCACCTGAAAAGGGCTATGGCCAGTGGAGCTGTGAAGAGCCCAGTTGTAGCTGTGCTGAACATAGGGGAGGCTCTCGTCCCATGTGCGTGGATTCTTTGAGTTATACATGCGCAGAATGTGCACAATCATCCTATTGACAACCTCTGTCTGGCCATCAGTTATAGGATGGAAAGCTGTGGACTTCGTGAGTTTGGTGTCCAGCATTGACCAGAGACTGGACCAAAATGTGCTGAGAAACCAACTGTCCCGATCTGAGATGATAGACTGTGGGATCCCAAAGTGCACCCACACTCGTTCGAAGAAGAGTTTAGCAGTGGCTTCTGCTGTGATATTCTTCTTGTAGGTCATCATAATGGCCATCTTTGAGAACCTGTCGACGACCACAAAAACACAGTCATTTCCATGCTTAGTGGAAGGAAGGCCTGACATGTAATCCATGGAGATGGTTTCCCAAGGTCGACTAGGGGTAGGCAACGGGGTATAGAGGCCTTGCTTCTTAACGGTCGGTTTGGCAATGTCACATGCAATACATGATCAGATGTACTTCCCAACATCATGTCGAAGATTCGGCCAATAGAAATAATTTTGTAGTACTGCCACTGTTTTCTCGACCCCGAAATGCCCAGCAGCCCAACTGTAGTGTGCTTCCCAAATCATCTTGGCACGCTCACTTGAAGGAACACAAAGGTGACCGAACTGACATAATAGGGCATCCTGGAGGTGAAAATCTGCAACCTGCCGACCCTCCAAGAGTGTCTGGTATGTGTGGCCAAATTCTGGGTCGCTTTTGTAGAGAAGTGGCCAATCATAAGTCTCGTGCCCGTAAGAGTTGAGCACGGTGGCTAGCGCCATGATCGGTGGTCGACTGAGGCAATCTGCAACATTATTGGTGCTGCCCTTTTTATACTTGATATTCAAGTGAAACTGTTGCAGGTATGTAGACCACTTATGATGGCGATCATTCTGCAATTCCCCTTGGGTATGTATGAACTCTAGAGGTCGGTGGTCTGTGTGGATGACCGTTTTCTTCCCCAAAATGTAATGCTTCCATTGTCGGTAGGCCTGTACAATGGAATACATCTCTTTATCATAACTGGGGTACTTCCGAACTATGTCTGAAAGTGTTTCACTGTGATATGCCACTGGATGTCCATGTTGAGTAAGGACTGCCCCAATAACATAGTCAGAGGCATCTGTCTCGACCTCAAATGGTTATTGTAAATCTGGTAACGTGAGCACTGGTGCCATGCAGAGGCGATCCTTCAACTCCCTGAATGCCTTCTGTTGAGATTCAGACAAAAAGAATTTTTCTTTCGCCCCGCCCTTGGTGACTTGACTCAAGGGCCAAGAAATATGAGAAAACCCCAACACAAACCTGCGGTAGAAGTTGGCAAGACCTAGAAAGCTGCGGAGCTCTGTTAGAGTGGTTGGAGAGGGCCAATCCCGAATGACTTGGACCTTGGGTGGATCGACATGCACCCCCTGTTCATCAATGATGTATCCCAGATACTGAACCTCGGTCATGCCAAAAGTGCATTTCTCCAAATTGGCACATAGCTTGTGTTGCCGCAGTGTTTGGAGAACCTGTCGGATGTGGTGAAGTTGCTCTTCCCAACTCTGGCTAAAGATCAGAATGTCATCCAAGTATACTACTACAAAGGAGTTGGTGAATGGCCGCAAGATGTCATCCATTAGCCTCATAAATGTTGCAGGAGCATTCGTCAATCCGAAAGGCATGACCAACCATTCGAAGAGACCCTCCTTGGATTTGAAGGCAGTCTTCCATACATCTGAGGGTTCGATTGGTACCTAGTGATATCCTAACTTTAGATCAATCTTGCTGAAATATTTCGCCCCCTTTAGTTGGTCTAGGAGGTCATCAATCCACGGGATCGGGTACCTATTACGGACAGTGATCTTGTTCAGCGCCCGATAGTCAATACAAAGTCTCCACGTCCCGTCCTTCTTTTGTACCAACACTATCGGGCTCCCACAGGGCGAAGAACTCGGACGGATGTGACCTTTCTGCGGGAGCTCCTGAATCTGCCTCTTGATTTCATTGTTCTCCAGAACGGAGTGCTGATAAATTGGTCCATTGGGCAGCGGTGCCCCTGGGGTCAGATCGATGGAGTGCTTGACTTGGCAGTGCAGAGGAACCCCTGCCGGGGAGGTGAAGATGTCTTCGTACTTCTCCACAATCTTGTCCATCTGTAGCTGTCATGCAGAGGGACCCCGTTTGGAGGCCGCGACCACTGTCTTCTTCTTCTCTTAAGGGCATATCATCAGGAAAACAAATTTCCTGGTTTGGAAATGATCTTACTACATTGTTTTGCAGTAATCAAAGAGATAGCGGCAGGTGGTGCTACCTCTGGTATCCTGAACAACTTATTTCGCAATGTAATATTAACAGCACGGGGCCTTGATTCATACACAGCACGTCGCTTCCACAAGTATGGTTGTCCTAGTAATACATCACAAACCTCAAGGGGAGCAATGTCACACAATACCTCATCCGTGAAGGGCTTGATGTTGTACGGAAGGCGACACTACCGGCTCACGCGAAGATCTCGTCCTTGGTGAAGCCATCCAATGGTGTATGGTTGTGGATGTGCTGTGGTCGGCAAGCCCAACCGCTTCACGACCTTTGCCGAAATGAGGTTCTTTTGACTCCCGCTATCAACAATGAACTGTATCTGGGAGCCCTTTACCCACATCTGGGAGTGGAAGAGACGCTCCTCCTCCTCTGGATCTTTGGGTTCATTTTTCTGGATCTTTGCGGTAGCAACAGTGGCGCTGGGGTCCACATCAATGATCTGCTTCCTTTTTTCATACCCCTTATCGGGTTCTGACTCCGATTCGGAACATGCATCAGATTCTGAAACCTTTAGCTCGGCCACCAGTGACTGCTTGGCCCGACACTCACTTGTGTTGTGACTGGAGCTCTTATGGAACTCGCACCATTTTCCAGTTTCCTTTCTCGGCTTCGCAGCGCCGTTCCTTGCTGGCAGCTTTGGCTGGTTGTCTTGGGCTGTCCCGCCTTGGCTTTGTCCTTTGTTCTGTAGTTTAGGGGCACCTTTCCCCTACTTTGGATTCGCAGATCCAAAGTCTCGCTTCTTTTGTTTAAACTTCTGCTCGACCTTGACGGCATACCGGTGCGCTGCGCCGAGCGAGGGGATGTTTAGGAATTGTATTTCTTCCTGGATGTACTTGTGTAGGCAGCCACGGTATTTGAGTATCAAATGTTGCTCGGAATCCTTGATACCAAACTTTGTGCGAAGAGTATGGAAAAGATTGGTGAACTCCGGCACGTCTTGGTCCCTTCCCTGCTGCAGCGTGGTCCACTTTATGTATTCATCCTCATAGCTCCCGACAGGGTAGTACTGCTCCTTTATGGCATCTCGGAACGAATCCCAGGTGGGTGCGGTTGAAAATAGTGAACCAGTACTTTCATCCTTGTGCGCGCAGTAGGTTTCCCACCAGTCCTTGACGTGGGGGGCTGCTTTGAGGAGGGAAAAAACAATCTTTTCCCGACTCGAAAATTCATGAACAGAAAAATAACCCTCTAGCATATTTAACCATTTGTCTGTGGCGTCTGCGTCTATCTGACCCTCGAATATGGGGATTTCAAAATTAACTTGTACCTTGAAGGGTGTGGTGTTTCCAGAGTAGCTGCTGGAAGCCGATGCGTTGCTTCTGGGCAGCCGCTGAAGGATCTGGGCAAAGCTGTCCATCATCGCGTTCCGTTGTCGCTCGAGGGCTTCTTCGAGCAAGATTTTGATGGGATCTCCTGCCCCCTCATCTTTCTTCTCGTCCGCCATGGGAGGCCGTCAGGATTTGCGAGGCTGGTCTTGCAAAGGTTCGACCAATTCAAGCCTTAACTCCTTATATCCTGACCTTGTTGGGGACATGCAAAGAAAAACAGAGAAAAAGCAGACCGCTCTGATACCACTGATGCGGATTTAAACAGGACCGCAACAAATTACAGAGATAACCATATACACAAATATGCAGCGGAAATAATACTTCATTTCATTAATGGACAAGACTAATATGCTTACAATCAGAAATGGAAATAAACTAGCTAGGGCGATGGTAGCTTATCTCTGAGAAGAGATGTGATGGCTACATGCCTCTGAACTGTGTTACAATGAGGCTCGAAGGCCTATTTATTGTTTGAGAAACAATGAAAAACCCTTCACATTCCAAAACCTAACCCTACGAGATGAAACGCCAACTGTGGGCCCCGTTTGGGGGTAAGTTGGTACATCAACTTCCTGGGGTCGTAACTTTAGCATATGATCTCCGTTTGACGCGTACAATAGCTCATTAGAAAGATCTATTAGAGCACTATCATTGTTGGAATAGGCAACATCGGTCCATTGCATGGACCCATGTTGCCTCTTGATTCCCCAAAAAACGTCATTTAGGCCCTCAAAACGACTTTGGAAGTTCAGGACCCGAAAAACTACTAAAAATAGTAAGTTGTGCTACAATTAAGGAAACTGAAAATGCTGAGAAATAAAATGGTGGGGGTCCAGGTGGACTTGGCAGGTGGCCACCAATATCCACCTGGATCAATCATGGCCAGCACATGGGAGATGAGATAGGTGTATACTTGTTTCTATGGCAGACTTGAGGGATGGCACATTGCAGATCTGATGGAGGTGGCTTCAGGAACCTGGATGTGGCACATCGAGAGTTAGAGTTTTATGAGAGGCTCTCTTCACTTTGAGGAGATGGATGTTTTGCAGATGGATGATGATGTTGGGGTAGACGTGGCTGATTTCATGCAGCACATTAGTACCAAACATCATGGACAACATGTTGCAGATGAGATGCAGACTACTTCATGGACCTGAGCATGGATTACTTATATGGAGATGGATTCTTGATCGAGTTGATGTTGTGACAAGAGTCTGAGAAACAACTGATGATGTCATGAGGATGTGAATTCTCATGGTTTGAACGTGACGGTTGGATTAGCTACCCAACTAGTTCAAAACATGGGGTCGCAAAGTGTTCAGAGATGTGTTAGCATTGTGTTGGAGTATCATGGCAGCAGTTCACACGATGACGACGCATGATGAGCTCGACACAATATGTTGCAGTGGGCATGTAGCTTGAGATGGAGGGGCTAGCCTTCCACGATGAGAGCAACATGTGGAGATCACGACAGATATGGTGGATGATCATGGATTGAGGCGTTATTTTGATGTATGACATACTGGTGGGTTATATGGCCTTGGTAATGGGTATCTTGGTGACAAATGGTTGTCGGGATGAGGAATTGTCGAGGACGAAAATAATTTCAAGTGGGGGAGAACGTGACGCCCATGAACTACGATTGGCGGATGGGTGAGGGCGCACCGGGCGAGGGGGCAGATGAGCGAGCCAACCCATAGGTCATGCGAGTTGAAATGGAGAAAGTGTGATGTGTTTTGGTGGAGACATGAGTTTATATCGTGTGGGTCGTCACAGGGGACTCGAGGAGCAGGTGAGTCGACAAGCGAACCACCACACTGGTGGGTGGTCCCAGGCGAGCCAACAGGAAGGCGGTCCCAGGCAAGTGGTCACCCACATAACAGGTGGGCCAACATGTAAAAGATGAGTTAAGCCGATGGATGTATGTTGGATGGGCAGGTCGGCTGGGTGCTCATACGATGGGTGGATTAGCATATAAGCATATGGATGAGTTGTGGAGAGGATTCATTCAACCAACACTTGGAAACAGATCACTTGGACGAGCTAAGTGAAGTGCAAAGAAGTGTAGTGCGGATGTGCCTGCACGACGGGCAGAACGGGCGAAGACGTTGTGAAAAATTGAATGATAAGCGACCCAGGTGGGGCATTCGTGCAGGGCTGAATGACGTGCGACCCAGGTAGGGCATCCATGCAGGGCTGAATGACGGGCGACCCAGGAAGGGCATTCATGTAGGGCTGAATGACGGGCGACCCAAGTTGGGTGTCGGGTGAACGAAGGTGTTTGGGTTTGTGAATAGGAGGTGCAACCGGTGTGTGGAGGGCACCTAGGTTGGGCGACACGGACACGAGGAGCACGCCCAAGTTGGGCACATGACACGAAGGTGAAATGAAGTGTGACAGGTTGTGAATTAAGGTGACCGATGTGCGGACACGCCGGGTAGGTGTGCATAGTGGCACAGGTGGGTGCCCAAGTTGGGAAAACAACACAACGAGCTGAACGAGCATGTTCAGGGGTGAACGAAGAGTTGGGAAGAATGTGCGGCGACCATTCAGAGGTGCCGACGAGGCTGGACAACTGCGTTTTGTGGAGTTGGAAATTTGGCTAAGTGTAAATTTGGGGTTTCCCAAGATTTAACTTATACTTTGTAAAAGTGGAAATTTATATATATTGATATTTGGGCATACTCATATTGCAGGGAGTGGCCCCTCCCTTTATACTGTTATGCATTTCTATTATATAATGTTGTTGATGATGAATGTGTATGGGTTTTCATCTGTATAAAGGAAAAATATAATACTTGATAACGAAAAATACAACTAAGTATGAATGTTAGGCGTAGTCCATGAACATAAGTATTGGTGAAAAGAAAGTGTTCGGTGGTGCCACACCTCACTATAGTGTGGTTGGAAGATTACCGCCAGTGTAGGGGCATGACACTACGCATGGCTCAAACCAACGACCTAGGATGGTTGTTTTGTAGCGAGGTTTGAACCCATGACTTGGGATATTTGTTTTGTGCTAAATCTGGTGTTGTTTGATTTGTATTACCATGGAGTTCGAATTAGAAATCCACGATTTTATGGAGTTCTAGCCCACATCTTGGAATGCTTGTTTTGTAATAATAAATCTAATATTTTGCAAACAAATAATCAACAACGCCTATCATGGGGTTCGAACCCACGACCAGAGATGTTTGTTTTGTGCTAAACTTGCCAAGGTTAATAAATTTGGTATTTTGCACACTGTTATAACCCTATTTTCGACTCCATTATAGTGAGAGAAACCCAAGTTCAACTTACCTTAATTGTTTGCTAAAATGCATCCTATTTTCACCTTTTCTTTTACTTATGTAAGATTTATCCATGATAAAAGGGCCGAATTACATGATTGAGTTATTTCTCATAATTAATTTGCAAAAATATTATAATTATGAGATAAAAATTATTTCATAATTGAGATAATCGAGACAAAACTCATAATTGTGAAAAAGGTTTCTAGAAATTATCATTCCCAAGGAGATCAACTTGACCCATTACTGTAGAAGTTTCCTAACTTCTCAAGCCCCTAGGTGTCTAGATACATTCTCCTGAAGCACACAATGAGCCTATATAATCTCACCAAGATGAAATGGGATTAGATCAAGTATTGAAACTATAGTGCGAGAGGTCTGCTATATTGGGAGAGGAGACTATGCTACAAGCATGAGGAGAGTATATCCTTTTCTAGAAGGTATACATTTGTTGTACTTTCATTTTGGATTAATAGATGCATGTTTCTTTTATATATCCATGTTCTGAATATGTTTCATGTGTGTATATGTGGGTTTTACGTCGACAAACCATCTGCGGAAAGGCCATTTTTTGTTTGTTTGGTGGCATTGTGTGTAGGGTCCTATTTTATTGCAAGTGGAATGCTATTTTCAAGTGTTAGCATGCTTCATCTACATCAGACTCAAGAGACTTCACTGATCTACAGGGATATCAAGTTTCATGTTTTGATTTCCATCTTATCATGTGCAAGTGTTGAATGTATTTGTTTATATAAAAAAGCATTGGAGTTTGAATTTTTTTATCTTTTTCATGATCACACACAAATATGGGTAGATCATTCTCTGATCTACTAGGTTAAAAGTAATCAACTTCTTGTCGTAAAATTTTGTAATATTCCCTTTCTTGATTTGGCCAAAATGGATGAAATATGTCCATGGTATTTACCGTGGTATTTTCGCATGGTATAAGCCCATGGAATTTGCTTGTATTTACCGTGGTATTTTCCCATGGTATTAGCCCATGGAATTTGCCTTTGGTTTCCAAGGAAAATAATAAAATAGGGTATTTAGAGAGTCCATCAAGCCTATTAAAGGGGATAGAAGCTAAGTATTTGGATCATTCAAGTTTATTTATCTTTCTGTGTTTTTCTTGAGAACTTGGCGTGGCCAGTTCCAGTTTGATCCCAGGGACGAAAACCCCATGGGTGTTATTTTGTTTGGTGGATCTATCCATGGACCATGATTGTGCTTCATTGCATTTGTTTTCTCTTTTGATAAGAAGTCGTGCATGCCATTGCAGGGGCTTGAAATTTATTGTATGGGCATGTACCATTTTCTTCAATTATTAATATAAATAAAGGCTACATTTCTAGAACTTGTTGTGTTTTGTATTTTGATTGCAATTATTTTTAACAAGAACACCTACATGTTCCAGATTGTTTGATTATTTTATTGTTTGGGATACTATAGTGGTGTCAAAGCTGGTTTTCCTTACTAGCCTAAGTGTCACGCCCCCAAGCCTACGGTGGTCTTTCAACCGTGCCGGCGAAGTGCGGCACCACCGAACACTTTCTTTTTAACAATACTCGTGCACATGGACTACGCCTTAATTCACTTTCTCCTACTTAGTTTGTGATTCTCAACCAAGTATATTATGTTATCCTTTATACAATGAACACCCATACACATTCATTATCCACAACATTATATAAGAGAAATGCAACAGTATAAAGGGAGGGGCAACTCCCTGCAATATGAGTCTACCCAACAATATATTATATCATCTTCAATTTTTACAATGCACAAGTTAAATCTTGGGAAACCCCAAATTTACACTTAGCCAATTATACAACTTCGGCAAACTCGGTTGCCCAGCTCATCGGCACCTCCGCACGGTCGCTGCACGACTAACCAAACCTTCGTTCACCCCGTTGCACCATCGTGTCGTTTTCCCAACTCGGGCACACCTCAAAGTCGCCACACACGGGTGTCTCCCACCAAGGCACACCTCCGTCCACAAACCAACACTCCAACAAGTCTTCGTCCACACTTGCATGATGGGCAGGCGCTCACCTGAGTCACGAAGATTCCCACGCCAAGTCGTCGCACAACAACACCTCCGCACGTTCACCCCGGGCACGTCTTGCCCAACGCGTTAACCTCTTCACCAAGAGCTTCACCAAGTGCAACTCACCAAGGAGAGCGCATAAGCTATGCACTCATCCTCTCCTCAAATCTGTACACAAGTTTCCTCTTCCAAGAGCGTAGAATGAATGATCAAGTGCGAATGAGTTGCCAAAACGCTCCAATCGTATGGTAATATATACACCTGCTTGAGTGTGGGTGGGCTGCCCAGCCGATCGCCCACACACCCCATACACGCACCCTTTGAATGCTTGTTTAAGTCAGCCTCACCCTCCATGGTCTGTCGGCCAACCCCCATCGCAAACGCTCCAAGGATGGGTATAAGCCAACGCACTTTTCCATCGGAAAGTCTTCGTCACATGTTATGTCGCATTTCTTCCGCAGCTCTGTTGCACGCCCTGTCCACGGTCACACTTCCGCCCATCGTTTGGTCGTGCACGACCGCCCGTCGTGTGCGCGCGCCCGGTCTCCCGGTGCCCAACCGCACTACACAACCGAAGGCTTTACATCCTCCTCCACCTAAAATCGTTGTCGTCCTCGACAACATACCATCTTGGTAACCATCCACCAAGATCATCCATGATGTCAACTCCTCCACATACTGCAACCATCACTGCAACATATGTAGAACCACCATCTCCACCATGTCTCACCTCAGCAACCATCCGTCACCAAGACAACCATAACAAGGTACACTCCGATCGGTATGTCATATATCAGAAGTCATCTCAATCCATGATCATCAACCACCATGTCACAATCTCGACATGCTGCTCCATCGTGGAAGGTTGGCCCCTCCATCTCAGGCTACATGCCCATTGCAACATATCGTGTCGACCTCATCATGTGTCGTCCCCATGTGCACTCTGCCATGATACTCCAACAAAATGCTAACACATCTCTGTACACTACATGTCCCCATGTTTGAACTAGTCGGATGGCCAGTCCAACTGTCACGCTCAAACCATGAGAGTGAACATCCTCATGCCACCATCAGTCGTTTCTCAAAACATCCTTGTCACATCCTAAACTCGATCAAGAATCTATATCCATATAAGTAAACCATGCTCAGGTCCATGAAGTAGCCCTCATCTCATCTGCAACATGTCATCCATGATGTTTGGTGCCAATGTGCTGTATGAAATCAGCCACATCTATCCCAACATCATCCATATGTGTGCCTCCTCCATATGAAGAGACCATCTCATCAAACTCCAACTCTCAGTGTGCCACAACCAAGTCCATGAAGAAACCTCCATCATATATGCAATGTGTCATCCCTCAAGTCTGCCATAGAAACAAGTATACACCTGTCTCATGTATCCATGTGCTGCCCATGATCATAGATCAATCAGCTCCCATGTGTAAAAAGTAGTTGAGTCTTGGCTCAACCCATGCCCAAGTGTTGCCACCAAGGCATCATCATCATCGTAACTCCATCACTCCAAAGTGTCTCATATCGATCCTCCACATCAAGTCACTCTTTCAAGCCATGTCCCATGCATGTACTTGAAAGTATGCACCCCATCCCGCATCAAAGTCTCTGACCTCAGCTCCTCAATGCATCAGATCCTCCAAGTCCACCATATATGAAGTCCCCAAAAGTCACAACAATATCATGTCATCATGAGCTCCATAAGCCATTTCCAACCAACATCTCAACAAGCATACAAGTCTCGGCCCAAAGGTCTCTGCAAGATGCCTCAGCTATCCATGTAGTAAGAATGCCCATAGTCTGCTCACAACTCCATCCAAGTCCATGGCCTTGTTTTACAAGAGTGCACAACCTCTCCATAGGCTCATAAGTAAAACATCTCCATGTCACACTACCAAATCCATCTGCACAACATCCTTGCCTTGGCACTCCTCATTGGATGCCCATAAGTGACACCTCTATAAGTGCTCCCACATAATGTCCCTGCATAAGACTGTCGTGCTCCATGTCTCCAACCTAATTTCCATGACTAAGTTGCCATGTAGTCCAAGCAAGTAGACCCATCACAACAATCGGTCATCCCTATCCAAGCTGCAATCTTCGGTCTAGTGAACTCGGTCACCCAACCATATCATCATCACATGAGTCCCTCCATCATAATTCCTCCACCAAAGTTTCCACCAAGACTTTCTCTTGGTCTCAGCCATGAGAAGTCCACCCAAGAAACTCAAGTGTGTGCCCTCCAATCTGTCCATGAGTCATGCCGGACACTTAGCCATATGGCTAAAGCATGATCCAATCCTCCACAACGATCATCAAGTTCCACCCTTGTCACGAGCCTTTATACCTTCTACCACAAGGTCACAAACAACCCCAACAAGTCCTGCAACAATCAACAATCCTTGCTTCTCCATACAAGGTCTCATCATAAACATCCATGGTAAGATGCTCCCTAGCATCGACAAACTAACTTTTCCCTTCCCTGCACACGGTCCATCTACCAAATGCTCAAACGAAACACAAGTATCAATACTTACTTCATCACCATCATGAGGTTCCTCCATGAGAGTACCCTCATCCATCCATGTCTGCAAACTGCACGATCCTGGCCTAACTTGATCAATCTCAAGTTCATCCTCCATCATGGTCATGTCTGCAACATCTTCAACCACCATGGATTCCTCTTCCTTGTTTGCACAATCTACAACTTCATCTTGCTCCATTGTCCAACCAAGTTGAAGAATCTCATCTTCAACATTCTTTTCCAAGACTGCAAGCTTCTCTCGAATCCGGGGATTCTCCCTTTTCATCCGCTTCAACCTATATAAGGTAAGCAAGAGCTTCCCTTCACATTCTTCCAAACCTACCATGCCTTGTACTTTGTCTTACTCGGTTTGTACTTTGTTTGGTCCACAGATGCCCAAACCGTGTATACTTGCTCACACGCAGTCCCACTTGTCCACCTGACAAGTGCCCAAATCGTATGACCAGCACGTAGTACCGCCTGCCCAACTCTACGACACCTGGTTCCAACCTTCACCAGCTTCACCAAGTCCCCTGCAACCATGAACCGACTCTTTTTCCACTTGTATGTGAAACTAGCTTCCTTCACCTGCAAGTACCTATTTCCACTGTCACGAGCAACCCTGCTCAAACCAACTCTCAAGTTGGGTATCAGCTTTCATCCACAAGCTACACCAGCTCGATACCAAGTCACGATAGTGTGGTGGGATCAGCACTTCATCGTCAACCCGGTCATCAGCTCTGATACCAACTGCCACGTCCCCAAGCCTACGGTGGTCTTTCAACTGTGCTGGCGAGGTACGACACCACCGAACACTTTCTTTTTAACAATACTCGTGCACATGGACTACGCCTTAATTCACTTTCTCCTACTTAGTTTGTGATTCTCAGCCAAGTATTATTATGTTATCCTTTATGCTAATGAACACCCATACACATTCATTATCCATAGCATTATATAAGAGAAATGCAACAGTATAAAGGGAGGGGCAACTCCCTGCAATACGAGTCTGCCCAACAATATATTATATCATCTTCAATTTTTACAATGCACAAGTTAAATCTTGGGAAACCCCAAATTTACACTTAGCCAAATATACAACATTGGCAAACTCAGTTTCCCAACTCGTCGGCACCTCTGCATGGTCGCCGCACGACTAACCAAACCTTCATTCACCTCGTCGCACTGTCATATCGTTTGCCCAACTCGGGCGCACCTCAAAGTTGCCACACACGGGCCCCTCCCACCAAGGCACACCTCCATCCACAAACCAACACTCCAACAAGTCTTCGTGCACACTTGCATGATGGGCGGGCACTCACCTGAGTCACCAAGACGCCCAGTATGTTGGAAAAGGTGCGAAGTATGTTGTCCAATTACGGTTTGGAGAAGAATTTTTGGGTTGAAGCAGTTAGGACTGCTTGCTGCCTTATAAATAGATCTCTAACTACAACCTTGGATGGTGATATCCCTGAAGAAGTTTGGACTATCATAATACCTCGTTTTGAAGATCTCAACGAAGAGGCCGAAAACAAATTGGTAAACCAATTTGGTAATTTTCAAGTCTCTTTATTTTACCTCAAAATGTCTTTTAGTTCATTAGAATGGCTCTGGAAATTTAGGACCTAAAAAACTTCCAATAATAGTAATTTGTGGTACAATTAAGGAAACTTAAAATAAATAATGACAGGAATCCAAGTGGAATAGGCAGGTGACCACCAATATCCACCTGGATCAATTATGCAGTGCTACCTATAAATAAATATGCCTTAAAAGGTTAGTTGAAGATGTTGGAGAAACATAACAAGCACATACAATAATCATATGTGACAATCAAAGCACTATCAAATTGGAAAACAATCCTACATATCATGCAAGGAAAAAGCATATAGATACACAACATCATTTTTTAAGAGAAAAGTGCAATAAAAATAAATTGACTTATCATATTGTAATACAAATGAAAATGTGGCTCACATATTCACCAAGTCTCTTGGAAAGGCTAAATTTGAATTAGTAGTAGTATGTTGTGTGTTTTAGAAAATCCAAATTATGTAAGCCTAGCTGAGACTTAGACCAACAAGCAAGTTAACATGTAGTTCATGATTAAGGGGAGGTGTCAGAATATTAATGACGACATCGTCGATGAATGTTCACATGCCAATGAAGAAATATATGTTGGTGTTTTAGGTAAGAGAAAATTAATAGCCCGTGGGGTAATTGGAGGAGTTACTGTTCAATCTACAACTCAACTAGTGTATAAATTGCAACCTTTGGTAATGAAATTAGAAAGCTTTTCGTGTTCACTGTATTCTCTCCATAAGTGTTTCCATCATATTTTTTGACACTACATATGTGAATTTGTAAAACTTTGCCAATATTTTGAAAAGAAACACACACAATGTGTCCATTCAAAACGAAGAAAAAATTAAGAGTGGTTGCTGCTAGAATTCAAGCACAGGTCCATAACGTGGAATTCTTAACAAGAAACTATGTGTGTTTGACTAAGTGATTTGAAATTAAACTAAGCTCATTGAAAATAATTAAATTTGGAATGTAATTTATGACGAAAGGCTCGAGTAAAAGCTCGTCTACCTCAGTTAGTAGAGTGCAAAGCTCTTAACTTTACAGTCTTGGGTTCGAGGTCCACGATGGGTGTATGAAATATCTCTCCTCTTTTATTCGAACAGTCTAGATTTCCTATTATCAAGGTCATGTTTTTCAAACCGTGTGAATTTCTTATCTCAAGCTCTTGTTTTGGAAAAAATCAAAACATCGCCATGTCTAACACAAATAAAGCATCCTAGATCATGGGTTCGAACCCCATGCTAGGTAGGTGTTGTCGATTATCAAGCTCCTGTTTGGGAAAAACATAAAACAAGCATCGCAGGCCATGGATTTGAACCCCACAGTAGTCGTGTGTTGTTAACTATCGTTTATTTTTTATCACAAAATAGACATCCCATGTTGTGGGTTCTAACCTCACGGTATGTAGGTGTTATGTTGACTATTTTGGAATTATCCTCAACTAAAATCCTGAAACATATTTAATGATTAAGTTGGCTTTTCTAATAGTTATTTTTTGAAATATTTTTTTTTTTTGAATTTTACTAATAAGTAATAGAGCCTTATTAGGAAAAGTCTTGGGGTTTTAGATTTCTAGAAAAGGGTCATTGGTTGATATATTACCTACCAAGTGTGTAGAAGATATATTATAAAAGCTATATTAAATATAAAATAATAAAATATTAGCTTATTGAAAACTCTAATTTCCATATCATTCAAGAAAATGATGAGTATGAGGGAAATTTCACACTAATATATCCCCACATATAGGTCATCAAAAGTCATGCAACCTTTTAAATCCAAGTTAACTAGGTTTATCCATAAAGTTGGGTCCGAAAATATTTTTTTTATAGAGCATCGAAAAAAACAATGCAAGTTGCATAAGTCTTGAGTTTTCTGCCATAATAATTGGCATCCATATGTGAGACAAACCCTCAAATAAGTTGTGCCACAAGAAAAAACCTAGCCTAGAACATGCGTCAAAACCCATACCATCTACAACTAGCACCACAACTTTGATATCAATACATGAGACAAACCCTTGGGTATGTAGTAGCCACGTAGACACCTAGGTTAGAGCATGTCTCCACAAACCCTTACCATTCGCAACAAGCACTATCATTGTAAAATCTCTTTTTCTAATCCCTGTTGATATTGCAATTAAAATTAACTATGATATTCATCCCTACATGGACATGTAAATGTAAATGTGCAAAAGACCCTAAATAAATGTAATTATGATTTATATGATTGTTGATGATGCATTGAAGCCTAATATAATACAAACTATGTGAAGCAAAATTATTCATAGGCATGATTCACAAAGTCTTTACCTTTAACAATTTTTCAAATGAATGATTCACAAAGTATTTACTTTTAGCAATTCTTATAGTTTTAAGAGGCTTTTATAATCACTTCTAAAATTTTGTATTCATTTGATCATTATTGTTGTACCATGTTAGTGGTTGGTGACAATTGGGTTTCAAAAATGTAAGTTCACCAACATAATAATAAAATAATGAAAGCTTCAATGGAATATGAGATGTATACAAAAGACAAAATTTTATAAATTAATTAAGTGGTGTAATTGTTTTATATTTTAGTTTTTTCAAGTATATTTTTGGTTTAATTTTACTCAAAATGTAGCAGAGATTGATTGGAATTGCATATTTGAATAATGTAGTCTACACAATCAAAGTATCTTGAGACTTTTTTAGTACACTAAATTAGTTATAATTAAAATTGTGAATTTAACTTATATATTATAATATATATATATTATATATATATATTTATAATATAATATATATATTATATATAATAATTTTGGAGATAATTATTCTCTTAAGTTCTAATAAATAATAAACCAAAAACATAAAATAAATAATTATACACTACTAATTAATAAATTTTAATGAAATTATTATATAATTTACATTAATATAATATATGTTTATTTAATCTAATCTAATTTTTGGTATGTTCACTTTTATGGCAGTTTAAGATCTTGTCTTTCCTCATAAGGAAATAGATTAAAGGCCCCAAGACTCAGAAGAATCTGGCTAGAGTGAAAGCCCACCAACTTACGAAGTAATTTCAAGCGGCCTAATTTTACATGAATAAGGATGATGCTTTAGCCTACATTACCGTTTAGTGCATAACAATCAAGATAGCTATCTTTATTGATATTGATTTAATAAATAAATTATAATAGATTTTTTCCATGGGTCAAAAAATATGTTTGAAAGAGAAAAAATGTACTTTGTGGTTTAACGATTTAGCTTGCAACCAACTTTGGAGATTTACCATCCAACGTATATTATTGGGTATCTTAATTCCATAATTTAAGTTGAGGATTTACCATTCAAGTGTATATAATTGAATATCTTAATTCATAATATCAATTTATTGATTTTGGGCTTGAAAATAAATTAAAATTAATAATTGGAATACGGGAAAGAATTTATTTGAATGTGAATATAATAATATATATATAGATAATATATATAATATATATAAAATTTTATAAAATTTTATATAATTTAAATAATAATTTGTTGAAAAACACAAAATTTATATTATAGATTATAAATAATTTACAAATTAGCTTTTCTTAATATAAAATCATATAAAACAAAATGGTGTATTGTATTTTTTCTTCATTTAAGGGAAAATATAGGGTTTGACTTGCACTTGTAAAAGTTGCTAGAGTTTTGAATCAAATTGTTTGATTCAATATAACTCACATTTATCTTACAAGTTAAGATTGTGAGTATGACATCAATTTAAGTCAAAATCTAAGGAATTGCCTTAAAATTAATGCACTCAAAGACTAAAGTCAAACTCAAAAATCAAATCAAACATGGAAAACTTTGGTAAGGCTTGTCTAAAAAACATGCATTACAATGTATCCTACTTGATTAGTTCAATTGCTATGCACTATAATATAACCTAGTGGGTTAGTTCAAATGCTTGAGCCAATCCCTTATACTAGCTATCTCTAATGTAAGCCTCATTAGATGCCCTTGTTGGATTATGCAACTAATAAGTACTAATAGACTAACAATAAGGAACATTCATAAAATGAAATGGAGTGCATGTCCCTTTCATGTTAACTTTTTCTAAATAAAATATTTAAAATACCTATTAGGTTAGACATCATTATGTCCATTAATAAATTTTGTATATAATTTTTCACTTTAATAATTAAAATCAAAATACAAATTTCTTCCCTTTCATGGAAAGTTTCTTGAATCTTAATTTCATTCCCGTTAATGGTATAATCATGATGATAAAATGAATTTCCTTCCCTCAAAGGAGTTGGCCGGTGCTTCGACATTATTGTCAATGATGATGATGAAAAGAGTTGGCAGGTGCTTCGACATTATTGTCAATGATGATGATGAAAGTAGTTGGCGGTCCGCTGGAAGGCAAAAATTTGAAATGTGCGCGGAGATGGACCGCTCTTTTAACGGTATATACAAACGTCCACGTCAACTGAAGTGGAGATGGCAATTGGGTTACAAAGATTTGAAATGGGCATGGAGGGAACCTCTCTTTTTAACTGCATATACAAACTTCCACATAATTGGAGATGGAGACGGATTTGTGTGGACGACAATGGGTGGAATGGAAAAAGGTCCAAGTTACAAACTTACAAAATTTACTGTTTCAAATTTTGGCAAGATTTCCTGTCACCCCTACAACTTGGAATTCTCACCACTAAACTACAACCACTGTATTAACATTAAACTAAAGCAATTGATTCAAATTTTGATTAATCAATTATCAAAAAATATTTTAAAATGTCAAAATAATGTTAAAAGAATCGATTTTTCAATGATTTACGATCTCCTATAAACGTTAAAACAATCGATTCAAATTTCAATTAATCCATTACCAAAAGATATTTTACAATCCTATATAAACGTTAAAACATTCTATTCAAATTTAGATTAATTAATTATGAAAAGATATTTTATAAACGTTAAAACAATCGATTCAATTTTCTATTAATTACTTATCATATTTTACAATTCAATTTTTAATCAAAAAATATCATGCAATCCCATATAAACGTTAAAACATTCTATTCAAATTTGGATTAATCAATTATCAAAAGATATTTTACAATCCCATATAAACTTTAAAACATTTTATTCAAATTGAGATTTCCATTAATTAATTATCAAGAGATAGTTTACAATCCCATATGACTGTTAAAACAATCGATTCATTTCGTTTAATCAGTCATTAAAAGATATTTTACAATTCAGTTTTTGATTAATCAATTCTCAAAATATATTTTACAATCCCTATTCATGCTGATAGATAAAAACAGACGAAGTCTGCGCAGTTCAAACATCAGTTAGTAGAATGCAAGGATTTTAACTGTGAGGTCGAGCTCCATGGTAGGCATTTATAATATATATTCCTAGATATAAAATCCCTTGTTTTCACAATAGGAAAGGAGCAGGTCGTCGGTTCAAGCCGTCTGAGTTTTTTTAACTTTGTATTTGTTTTTGGGAGGCTCGATAGAAGGGAATAGGTCGTGAGTTCAGCCCCTTTGGATTTCTTAATCTCAAGTTCGCTATAATTTTTGGCACAATGAATCACAACTCTGGGTTTCTTCATCTCAAGCTCTTTGTATTTTTTTGGCAAAATACAAACACCGTAATCGTGGGTTCAAGCGCCACGAGGGGGTCATGTTGACTACTTGGATTTCTTATGGTCATGTAAGATTCGTGATTTTACGCCAAAATTCAACCCAAGCATTGCCATATAAATAACAAGTGAGTCCACAAAAGGCATGTCAGATTATTTTGGCGTAATGGAATTTCGTAAATTAGTATTATTATTAATTTGAAAATTAATATTTTAAAAATTAATTATATTTAAATATTCTTTCAATCGATTCAAATTTTGATTATTCAATGATTTACAA
This sequence comes from Pinus taeda, assembly GCA_000404065.3. Lineage (NCBI taxonomy): Eukaryota > Viridiplantae > Streptophyta > Pinopsida > Pinales > Pinaceae > Pinus > Pinus taeda. The sequence continues at coordinate 121,016 of APFE031198668.1, forward strand.
TCCCATATAAAACCATCGATTCAAATTTCGATTAATCAATTATCGAAAGATATTCTACAATTAGAATACCCTATAAACGTTAAATCATTCTATTCAAATTTTGATTAATCAATTATGAAACGATATTTTACAATCGCATATAACCGTTAAAACAATCGATTCAATTTTCAATTAGTCAGTTATTAAAAGATATTTTACAATCCCAGATAAACGTTAAAACAATCGATTCAATTTCCAATTAAAGATTAATCCATTATCAAAAGATAGTTTACAATCCCTATTCACGTTCATAGCCAAAAACATAAGAAGTCCGAACTTCAGTTAGTAGTGTTGGGGATTTTTCTGGTAAAATCCAAAAAA
>APFE031198668.1:147983-171406 GCA_000404065.3 Pinus taeda
GTTGCAAATGGGAGTGCTACTGACATCACTTCTTGGGATGAAATGAAAGGAGCCTTGCAGGCCCATTTTAGTCCTCGGGATGAAACATGGGAAGCTAGGATGAAGATCAAGTTTATAAAGCAAACCAGGAACCTTCAAACTTATTAAAGGGAGTTTGCAAGTGCGGTCCTTGAGTTACCTGATATGGCGGAAAGAGACAAGGTATTCAATTTCATTGTTGGATTGAAGCCTTGGGCACGCAATGAGGTGAAGAGACAAAGGATTCGTACACTTGAAGAAGCCTTTGCTGCGGTTGACAGGTTGGTTGAGCACTATGATGAGACTTCTGATGATAAGAAGAAGAAGTCTGATAAACCGAAGGATAAGCAGAAAGAAGAAGCTTCGAAGTCTGATGATAGTTTGAAGGGGAAGAAGGTCTTGAAGTGTTGGATTTGTGCAGGGCCACATACGGTGAAGAATTGTCCCTCTAAACCGAAGTTGGCTGCTATAGCACAATCTAGTACAAAAGATGAAGGTGCTTCTGTGGGTATGATGTAGGTTCTTAGCACTGCTACTGCTACAGAGGTCATCTCTCGGAAGGATCCCGAGAGGAACAAGTTGGAGTATGTCCGGATGAAAGTTGGAGGTGCTGATATACTCACTATGGTAGATAGTGGGGCCTCTCACAACTTTATGGGTGAAGATACTGCAAGGAAGGTTGGGCTGAAATATGTTCCTATCAAGGCACATATGAAGACGGTGAACTCTCCTCCGAGTGAAGTACTTGGTGTGGCTGAACAAGTGGACACTACACTTGGTGAATGGACCGGGAAGGTGGACTTCACCATAGTGAGGATTGATGACTATGAGGCCGTACTAGGGATGGAATTTATGAAGCAATATGATGCAATGATTGTTCCACACTTGAAGAAGTTGTACATCTATGATGGAAGGGAAGATGTACCCATAGGTGTGCCTACCTTTGGAGTAACTAGGCCTAATCATGAGGTGGCAACAATGCAGGTGAGGAGTGATGTAGATTTGGGTGATGTATGTACGCATTTGTCCAAGGCAGAGACAAAGCTTACCGAACAATCCTTGGTTATCAAATCACTCTCAGATAGTATCTTGGACTTGAAAAGAAGGCTAGAGGAGATTGAAGATGAGGAGGTTGATGAAGCATATATGAGACCGAGAGAGGACTGGGTTACTTACCTACAAAGGTTGGAGGTTGAAGATCCTGACAAGTGGATCGAATTGATTAGTGAGGGGGAGCCTTCAAGATCTCACCCCTCTACATCTTCTTAGAGAGACAAGAAAATGGGGCTCATTTTTAGCTACTCATGGCAGTGAGTCCCTTAAGCAGTTGAGCAGGTTATGATGGTGCAGGGATGGCTTGGCATCAAGCATCATGACATGTTGCATATGGATGAGGATTACTTCATGGACCTGAGCATGGACTATTCTGATGGAGTTCAGGATGTGGCAGATGTTTTGGGAAACAAGTGATGATGGCATGAGGATGTTCACTCTCATTGTTTGAGCGTGATGGTTGGACTGATCACCCGACTAGTTCAGACATGGGGTCACGAAGTGTACAGAGATGTGTTGACATTGGATGGAGTCTCATGACAGATGAGCACATTGGACACATGATGGAGGGAGGTGTTCTCTTGAGGCACTTGACTTGATGATGAGGTGCTCTCTTGAAACACTTGACTTGACACTTGATGGAGAAGGGTTCTCTTTGAGCACTTGATAGTTTGATGACATGATGGAGGACACATTGTTGCAGTGGACATGTAGCTTGGTGTTGGAAGGATCAGCCTTCCATGGTGGTGAGCAGCATGGAGACATTATGGAAGATGGTCGATGGTGATGAGTATCGATGACATACCTTGGTATGGAGTATCTTGGTGGCAGTTAGTCACTTGGATGAGACATGGTGGAGATGAAGGCCTACATATGTTGCAGGGATATTTGTCGTATGTAAGGGGAGTCGACATCAGGGTTTGATGCTTGGAGTTGGGATGTTTTCGAGGACGACAATAACTTCAGGTGGAGGAGGATGTAACGCCTTGGGAGTTTGGCGATGGTGCGACGGGCGCATGAACACGATGGGCACCCCGGGCAACCGTCGGGCAAACAAACGCGATGGGCACGCGGGCGAACCGCCGGGCGGGCGCGCACGAAGAGTTGGCACGACGGGCGCACGTTGGTTGAATTCCGGACGTGCGCGCATGGAGAGTTGGCACGACGGGCGCGCGTTGGTTAAACGACACGGGCGCCTGCATGATGGCACAATGGAGAACCCGAGCGCGTGGGCAGGCGCACACAGAGGGCACGCGGGTGGACACGAACGACGGGCGCTGCACGACTTGTGACATTCTCATGAGCTGCGTGCGACGATATGTGGACAGCAACCGAACGATGGACAGATATGTGTGAACGATGGACAGAGTTTTATACGCCGGTTATGGGAGCGTTACACATATGGAAGCAGACCATTATGTGGGTGTTGGATGGGGCTTCGTGTGGAGATTTGAGGCGTCGGATGAGGGGCTTCGCCCACCCCTCACACACGACAGCCACCATATTAATACATGAAACGTTGGAGCATTTCAAACATCATTCGAACTTGTCACATCTTCTCTCTACGCATAAGGAAGAGAGGTTAGCGCAGAAATGCGCATAACTCATGGGCATAAAGGAGTAAGTGCGCAGAGTTGACTCTTGGCATATGGTGGATATATGAAGCTTGTGTGAACAGGTGAAAGTGCAGAATTGTGCAGGGTTATACGAGCGTCTTGGTGACCCGTGTGTGGGCACCCACTCATGGTATAAAGGTGCAGATTCTCTATGTAAAGGCAGGTTGCCTTGTGGTGTAAATTTGGCTAAGTGTTGGCTTGGATTTTGCCAAGCACACTAGCTCATTGTACTATTGAAAATCTGATATATAATATATTGTTGGGCAGACTGTTTGGTAGTTGCCCCTCCCCTTTATATCTTGCAATTGCTGTGGATAATGATTAAGTATGGGTGATCATTCATATAAAGGTTTAATGCTTTTTACTTGGTTGCGAAAAACAAACTAAGTATCGGTTGTGAATTAGGCATAGTCTGCACACTTATGTATTGTTAAAAAGAAAGAGTGGGGTGGTGCCGCACCTCGTCGTCATAGTTGGAAGACCACCGTAGGCTTGGGGGCGTGACAACAGTAGTGCTAGCATAGGAAGAAATTCAAGAATATGTTACATAACACTACGAAAATGAACACCCTTAGTTTTATTCCAGTTTAAAAGAGGTTGGTCTTATATTTGTTTAATCATAAAAATTAATATCAAAAGTCTAAGTAATATTTGTCCTTTTTTCCATATTTTTTTATTTGGATTAATTAATTATTGATATTTTTAAAAAATATTATAATAGAAAATTATTTTATATATTTAATTACTTTATGATATTCAAAAAAATAAAAATAATAAATAAATCAATGGGTGTGGTCCTTTTAATTGGTGTTCTCATTTTCACTATTAATGGCATCAAATTTTCTAACTAACAAAGAGGTAAGGTTGATGGTAAGAGCCTACTTATGTTCATGGCAACATCCTAATTGGATTGGTTTTGCATGGTGATTTCTTAATTAGATTGAGTAAGATATTGCAGCGAGTTTGATCTAAATTTTTTAAATCAATCTTTTGATAATTGTTCATACATATCATTCTTTTTCTCATCTTTATTTTTTCTTTAGTTCATTTTGAAACCATAATTGTATGAAATTTATTAGTGAAAAGAATGCATAGTTTTTTCATTTTCTACAATTTCTAGTACTCAACAATTTCAAACTCCCAACTTCTTACCACTTCTATATCCAATATTAAAACTATGCCACTAGTTAGAACTATTTTAATCAATATAAAAATGCCTATAGTATATGTAACAATTAGATGAATTATTAACATGATATCAGACCAAATGCCAAATTTGGTAGATGAAGGCAATGTTTTGTTTTGTGCACGGGACAAATCTCATACTCAGACAAACAATACATGATAGATTATGAAGGTAATGTTCTGCGCACCATATTGAGACAAACTATACATGATAGAAAAATATGTTCACATTTTCTTCATACAGATTGCTAGTTAGTTTATCAAATTATGGTTACCTAATTAATAACCATCTGACCAATTCAGACAAACAATACATGATAGATTATGAAGGTAATGTTCTGCGCACCATATTGAGACAAACTATACATGATAGAAAAATATGTTCACATTTTCTTTATACAGATTGTTAGTTAGTTTATCAAATTATGGTTACCTAATTAATAACCATCTGACCAATTTTGATTCCATATGTTGTAGTATTTATTTATTCGTAGAATATTTTCACAATAAAATTGTGGGTCACATATGAATTGAACAATATGCCTATATAAAATGACATTGGTCTAGAAAATATGACTTAGTGAGGCCCAATGTATGTCTATAATAAGAAATGATTACTTGAAAAAGAAAAAACACTGCACTACTATTTTCATATAAGGATAAAATTTCATTCTTCTAACATTTTCTTTTAATTACGAGAATATCAAAAATACAAGTGGTCCAACGTGCAATCAGAGATCCAAATTCCATATGCCTGAATAGCCTCATTTTCCTCACACTCATATAACGGAAACGTTGCAAATCCTTCAAGCTTTGCTTCCCAACCTCTGGAAATCCATGGTGTAGCAACTCAGCAAGAAGAGGAATCCTCTTTCTTATACACACTCATATAATGCAAACACTTCAAATCCTTCAAGCTTCGTTTCCCAACCTCTGGAAATCCATGGCATAGCAACCCAACAATGAAGAGGAGCTTCGAACCTGCTCCCTCAGCCCATGAAATGCAGGGAAATTCCCATACAGATCTTGGAAATGGATAGAAAAAGGTATTGGTGAGTACACTAAACTGAATATGTGGTTAAGAAAATTCAATATAAATACCTAGATAACATGGATCATGGATGAATGAAGCGGAAGGCAATATCACAAGAAGAAATAGTCATCATTCAGTTTGGGTGAGGCGATGAGAGAAACATATAGTCTAAGGCGATCTTCTTTACAGGAAAAATAATAAATTTTGGTGAGTGGTCTTTGCAGCCAAACAAGGAGAGGGTAGCGAGAGAGGAGGCAGTAGCAACTGGCCTCACTTTGTAGCGTCGGCATGTCAGTTGGATGGAAATGGTTGCCCATGTCCTCCACCTGGGATAGTAATACCTCGTTGTTCCCTTCAGGTTCTCGCTGACAAACATGTACTGGAAGTGTTGCATGAGTGTTCTTAAACAAATCATAATACTTCCGGGAGCAATTGAGAAGAAGAATTATATTGTGGGGTGTGGAGATGGAGAAAATGTGGCAAGAAAGATAAATGATATCAGATGGTAATGAGAGAAGAGAAAGTAGACATGGAGGGATATGAGATTTTCATATCTTCTGATAACTGCTCATTTGTATCTTTTTGTTTTCCTGTTAACCATGGTGGCCCTTTCTTTAACGAACCTAGCAATTAACTGCATAACAAAAAGTATTGTTCGACATCACTAAAGATGATAATAATCCCAAGGATGGTATTAGTTTAACCGTCCAACACAATGATCCAATGGTTCACAACACAGTGATCCAACAATTCATTAGTGCACACTGTGGCATGAGAGGGGACTTATTCGAGAACACTTTATTCGGGAACACCTTACAACGTGTGTGTGTGTATATATATATATATTAAAACATGTTTTATATATATATAATATATTATAATATATATTATATATATTATATATATATATATATATATATATATATATATATATTAAACATGTTTTAATATAATATAATAAGGTCATGAAGAATAGAATAATACAAAAGAAAAAGAAAAAAGTTAAATAATAAAAAATAAATAAACTAAAAACAAAAAATTAGTAACTAATAGAAATGGAAATTACTAAACAACTAATAATAAGACCCCAACCACTCACCTTATAAATAAATAAATTTAAATAATAACAAAAATCTCATACTCACACAAACAACATATGATAGATTGCCAAGTGCCGAGAGTGATCAAATCGTTTTAAAGTGCATTTAGGAGATTTGATCCCTCTGGGTGATCTAGGCTGATCTATTTAAAAGTGTATATACTCCATTGTAAATTATGTTGTGGAGAAAGAATATAGATTAATCATATGCATTGTGTTAACTAATGATGAGTGAGAAGGTAGACAAAGGAAGCAATTTAGTAGGATGAACATGAGTAGAAGTATAAATATAGATTAATCATATGCATTGTGTTGACTAATGGTGAGTGAGAAAGTAGACAAAGGAAGCAATTTAGTAGGATGAACATGAGTAGAAGTATACAATTCCAAACAATACTATAGCAATAAATATCTAATTTTGCTAGATGGACATAAGAAAGCAGTTAGCCATATAAATACTTTCATTTCTTTATTTTGATATATATTTTTAATATTTAAATTTATTTGAAACCTAATAGATAACACCATTTTGATTTTAATAGTTATTGGATCATTACTCTTTCAAAAGAATTTGAAAATTATTGAAATCTTTCATTATGTTTGCATCTTTATTATAACTATGACTTTACCTTTTCTTTAATATGTCACATTTTCATTAATAATATTTTGATTTTTTTTTTCTTTTATGTATGATATTATCTATAACATAAATTGTACCTTCTAAGTCTATATTGATTTCAATAAAAAGAAATTGTTGGAAAAGCAAAACAGGTTGTAGTTTAATTTAATAAAAATAAAAAATAAAAAATAAATTTGAAATGTTGGTAGTTTTTTCTTGTTAGAAGAAAAAAAATATGTAACGAATGTTTAAATAATTATTTTTAATGTTTATAGTTCTACTTTTTGTTTATGAGTGTCAAATTCTATTAATCATTTTCATTATATTTTGGTATTATGAAATGCTTCATCACTTTAGTTGTTTCTTCCTTTTTTCAGTTATTTTATTTTATTTAAGTTAATATTACAAAGTGCACATACTAGTAAACAAATCACTAGTTAAAAAATCACAAGAAATCTAATAAAATTAATAAATTAGATCTATAGTGTCTAATTAAATTTTATAATTCCAATTCCCTACAAAATTTTGAAAACTTCAAATTTTAAAATATTTATATTAGATTGAAAAGATAATCTGGTGACCTCGTCACTAGTACCACTTTGAATATTTTTTTATAACCATTATCTCATTCTACTTTTACTCCCATTTATATATAGTACTCTATGCCTATCTCTATACATGTATCATAGCCTCACTTAAAGGTTGGGTGAGGGACATAGTTTAAACAAAAAAAATTAGTAAGCATCAAAGTAACATCATTATTTTAATATAATAATAAAAAGATTGCAGCTAAATGGAAAAATGCCTTCTTGATATTTTTTGTTTTACAATGATTTCATTATGCAAATAAAAAGTCAATAGGAAAGACATTAAATCATATAATATCAATAATAATATATTAGAGTAATCATAATTGAAATTCTAAATTTTAAAATAAAATAACGGGATTCATTTTGAAGAGTGAGTAACTGATATCATTTGAGTAACATGTTTGTTAGCGCTATGAGTGGAACTAAACCAATCAACGAGAGTGGCAAAATATTAATAACCATCCCAAATCCCGTAACATTTATTTACTCAGAATATTTATACAGTAAAATCGTGTTTCCAAATGTTGTAAGATTTATTTACTCGAAATACTTGCACAGTGAAAATCGTGGGTTTAATCAAACTTAGGTAGGACAACACAGGAAAGATGAGTACGTCACTTCCACGGTGACCTATGCTGAGACAAAATGGAATAGTAAAATCGTGGGTTTAATCAAACTCAAGTAGGACAACGCTTCAACGGTAAAATCGTGGGTTTAATCAAACTCAAGTAGGACAACGTTTCAACGGATATCTATGCCGGGATAAAATGGCATTGTTCCGGAAATAAGACTTAGTGAGGCACATGGTATATTTACAATAAGAAATGATTGGGACTAAATTTGAAATATATTTTATTTGAAAAGAAGAAATATTGGACTGTTCCTTCAATGTTTTATTTTAATTACCAGAATATTAAAAATGGCATTGTTCCGGAAATAAGACTTAGTGAGGCACATGGTATATTTACAATAAGAAATGATTGGGACTACATTTGAAATATATTTTACTTGAAAAAGAAGAAATATTGGACTGTTCCTTCAATGTTTTATTTTAATTATCAGAATATTAAAAATACAGTCTGAAGTCCAGTACAGTCTGAAGTGCAGCCTACCATCAGGAACAGAGAAGGAGAGCCAAATTTTATATGCCTCACTAGCGTCATTGTTCTCTTTCTTATACACACTCATATAATGTGAAAACTGCAAATCCTTCAAGCTTCGTTTCCCAACCTCTAGAAATATGTGATACAACAACAAAACAAGGAAGAGGGTGTTAGAACCTGCTCCCTTAGCCCACCAAATGCAGTGCAAATCCCATATAGATCCTGACAATGGACAGAAAAATGTATTGATGAATACTACACTCGATATGTGCTAAAAACTTTCAATCTAAATACCTAGATAACATGGATCATGAACTATTCAAGCAGAACACAATTTCACAAGAAGAGGGCGGCCAGAGAGGAGCCAGTGGTAGCTGACCTCACTTTGTAGTGCCACCACACCAGTTGGATGGCAAAAGCCACCCATGCCCATGTCCTCCACTAGGGATAGTAATACCTCGTTGTTCCCTTCAGCCTCTTTCTCAGAAACTTGTACCCGAAGTGCTGCGTCAGTGTTTTTACAGAGGGAGCAATTGAAAAGAAGAATGATATTGTGGGGAAGGATAGAATCTCGTGAGAAAGATGAATGATATGTGTTGGGATTGAAAGAAGAGCAAGTAGACTTGTGGGATCTAAAATTGTCATATCTTCTGATAACTTCTAGTATATTTTTGCTCTCCTGTTAACCGTCCCGATCCTCTTTATAACGAACCTCCTGTTAACCATATTGATCCTTCTGCTAATGAACGTCCTCTTTTTACGGGATTAATTAACTGTATAACACAAAATATTATTTCACATCACTAGAGATGTTAGTTATCCAATGGATGATATTAACTTAATCGTCTAACACAATGATTGAATGGCTAACGACTGCACACCTAGGCGTGAGAGGGATTTATTCTCAGAGGGAACGCGTTACGACGTAAATAGACATGCTAAATATATATTTATGAGTATGGTAATTTTTCATCCTTTCCCGGACAGTTTTACAAGCCTCAGTGGTTATATTCAGACTTTATGAATTTATGGGCACCATTTTCTCTTGAGCTTCTTTAGCTTAGTTTATGTTGTTTTTACTGTGGAACGTTCTATAACACCTTTTTTGTTAAGTGTGAATCCAAATTCACTTCTAGATAAGATCTTTTTTTATCTCCACACCACCATTTGTTTCTAGATCATTCCAGATCTCCATCTGAATCACATACAGGATTCTAGATCCTTCTTCTGCCTGCATAAATTTGTAATTTCTCTAGCCAAGGAAAGGAAGCCAAGGCCCAAGCCTGTTACGTAATGCAAAGTGATTTCTATTCTCCAGTGATTTTTTTATCTATTTCGCTTTTTGAGTAATCTTGTTGTTTCTCCATTTGTCTATCTCTAAGTATAAATCAGTTGTGCATTATGTATGCTCTGAACTAACAACTCGTATCAGATCTAGGGTCGAATATCCACTCTAGAAGCTGCTTATTAGTGCCATCGCCTTACTCTGGCAGCTTTTGTTAAAACGTTGGTTGTTACCCCTAGCACTATTGAAGAATCTGTCCAGCAAATAGCTAAGGAATGTTGAAACTAAAAGACAGTTGCTGCAAGAAAAACAAGGTCGTGGATCTATGTTGAAATGTGCTGTTGGATTTTGAAATAAGGAGATCCGTGAAGTTTGGAGATGAAATGTGTTATTTGTAAGTTTTTTTTTACATCAAGCTTCCATGTATACGTAAAGTTTATTTTTCAAAGCAACATATGTATGTGTGAAATGTGAAAAGGTTAAAACGTTATATATATTTTATATATTTATTATGAAACATATATAATTATATGTTGGAATTTTGAAAAGTATATTTTAAAAAGGATAAAGGGTATTTTCAAAGGAGGAAGGTCATTATTACTAAATTTTAAAGAGTAATAATTAAAGTTTTACTTTTAAGTGGAGCTTTTGTGTTTTGGGGTGTGAATTTGATTGAAAATGGAGACAGTAGTTACATATATGGATACGTTGAGCGGGGCTAATTTTTCCCTATGGAAATCACAGATGGAGGATATATTGATTTTAAAGGAACAATATTTTTCGATTGAGGGCACAAGAAATAAACCCTCATCAATGACAAATGAAGATTGGAATAAGCTAGATAGAAAGACGATTGCAACAATCCACCAATATTTAGCAAAAAATGTTTATTTCAATATGTCTCGAGAAAAGACAGCAGAAAGATTATGGAAGAAGCTCCATGATCTATATGAGAAGAACACGACATCAAATAAAGTGTTCTTGATTAAGAAGCTTTATAATCTCAAAATGAAGGAGGGTTCTTTAGTTGTTGAGCACTTGAATGCATTTAATATTATTACTAATCAACTTGCCTCTGTTAAAATCATTTTAGATGATGAAATTAGAGCTACTTTGCTAATGTGTTCTATGCCAGACAACTGGGAAAATCTAATTGTAGCTATGAGCACTTCAACAACTACAGGGAGCCTGAAGTTTGATGATGTCAATAGCAGTTTAATGAATGAGGAGCTACAATGCAATTCAGTTGTGGAAAACCAGGGAGGAGAAGCTCTAGCTCTAGCTGATCGTGGTAGGAGAATGGATCGAGGCCGACAAGGGTGATCAAGATCAAGAGGCAGATCAAAATCAAGGAGAGGCAGAATCATTTGCTTTCATTGTGGCAAACCCGGGCACATGAAGAAATAATGTTGATTTTGGAAGAAAGGACAAAAGGATCAGAGACCGTCTAATACAAATCACAAGTCATCCAACACAAATGTACAAATCACAAGTCATCCAACACAAATGAAGGTGAGACTACTACTGTAGCCACAGATGATGATGTGGTGTTTATTGTTTCAGTAGAGGATGCATGTGTATATACATCTAGCAGTAGCTTTGATTAGATCCTTAACTCTGGGGCATCTCACCATGTAAGCCTAGGCAAAGATAGTTTTGTGTCATATAATCCTAGTGATTATGGTAGAGTGCATTTGGGGAATAATAATTTTTGCAGTATTGTTGGAGTGGGAGATGTCCAGATCAGGATGAAATATGGACAAGATATATTGTTGAAACAGGTCAGGCATGTATCAGAAATGCACACGAGTTTAATCTCTATGGGACTACTGGATGATGAAGGCTATTCAAGCTTTGGAAAAGGAGGCTAGAAAATTAGCAAAGGTGCATTGGTTGTGGCCAAAGGAGCAAAGATAGGAACAATATACACATTGGAGACACTGATAGGAAAATCAGATCCGTCTACTGTCACAAAAGAACGAAATTCAGCAGATCTATGGCATAAAAGTTTGGTGACATGAGTGAGAAGGGCTTAAAAATCATTGTTTTCACTGTGAATGTATTGTTATCGTTTCAATTTGAAATGATATTTACGGTAAACATTTTATTTGGAGGTAATATATATTTATTTTAAATTAAATTATTTAATATCTTTCATATTTCAACATTAAGCGTATTAATGAGGAGATAAAATTATTGGCAATCTAAATGGGTTTCCTTTGATCAATGAAGTTATCGGGTACCTCATCGTTCATGGTATCAATCATGATGATGAAAGTGATTGGTTGTGCATTGGAAGACCAAATTTGAAATGGCCGTGGAGGGGACCGCTTCTTTAACGGCATATACAAATGTCCACGTCAACACAGGTGGAGATGGCAAACGGCATATACAAAAGTCCACGTCAATGGTGGTGCAGATGGGAGTTGTGTGATGGAGGGTGCAGGATAGAATTACGGGAATATGGGAAACGAGAGTCATAGGATGATATGCGAAACGGCAAGTTGGGTTGAAACTCCAGGCTGCTTGAAGGAATAGAGTTAACGGAATATATTTGGGTTATAAACTCATTTGGATTACAATTAACTCAACTAAAAATTCCAACAAAGGAGATTTCGGCCCGCTAGATTTCCAAAGATCGATTGACCAGCAGATTAATAAGCATACAGTCTAGCCAATTTACAGGTGGGAGTTGGCAACGAGATTGGTAAAAAAGTCAACCACATTAGTTTTTAATAATTGCATTTTTTTGAAATATTACGGTCAGGGTTTTAACCGTCCATCTCATGGGAAGAAGAACATCCGACGGTTTTTACCAGAGTCCAAAGAGGTTGACTTACAGTTAGATTGACCCAAATAAAATGAGGGTTAAAGTAACCTAAGTTGCTTTATTCATGGTTAAGACTTGGATTTCAAAAAATATTCATTTTCGTAGACCTTATGCTAACAAGAAGGAAATGAAGGTCTCAGTCATTTAGTTTGGGTCTTATTTACAACTTGCAAGTGTGACGGAGCTATTCTATCTTTCGAGATCCAACGAGCTAGCACAAAGACACATCGGGAATGTGGTTGATGGCGCTTTAATTCCAGCCAATGATAATGTGCGTACCTAGAACATCAATTAATTCAATCCAACGAGATGTTGGTGACATGGAAGATATGTATCAATGCAAATTTTATATAGTTTTTAAATATTTTTTTTAACAAGCTTAAATTAATCAATCTCAACAAGCTTCTTAATCAATAAAAAATTTATAATTTAAAAAGGTTACATATAAGGCATTTACATATACATTATTAATAACTTTAATTAACCTTATATAAAAATATACTAAAAGACTAATAATTGGAACCCAAAAAAGTCTTATAATTTTAATTTACATCAAAAAAAAATTGACACATGGTGAAACTGTCAATCCTAACTTATGGGAGACCCAGGATCAAGCAGCCACCACCAAAAGTCATTGTACTCTAAGTTACTCTATATTAAAATTTAGAAATATAATAATTTTTTTTTACAAATATACTAATAATTAGATCCCGGGGCATGTACTATTATCGTTGGGGCTAACAGACGACAGAAATGTCCTTTGCATATAAAAACATAATTAGAGGTGTGACAATGTAAAATGCATAATAAAATATTTTACAATCTAATAAATAGATTTATGAAATATTAAAAAAATTATTGTATACTACAGATTATAATTACAAATATTTATTTGAAACCAAAAATCTCGACCTATCTAAAGGGTTAGGTCAAGTCATAATTCAATAAAAAAATTCATGTCCAACGTAGAGTCATCTGCAACTATGTCGCCCTATTTTCATTGCTGTTTTCACGAAAGTTTTAACTCAAATCTGGCCTCTAAGTTTGTAATATTTCCGATGTTTTTTCATGGAGGATTCAACTCAAATTATGACATGGAGATTGCAATATTCTCAACTTTGCAATTTGGGTATTTCAAAACTGTATAATGACTTATTTGTTGTTTACGAAAATGTGACCCAATTATTGTTTCATGGTCTACGTAGTTAATCTTTCCATCATATTTTTTGAATATATCTATATATATATTAAAACATCCCCATCCTTTGAAAAGGAAAACAAAAATGTGGACACTCAAAACCGAGAACAAACTGAAAGTTGATATCACTGCAATTCAAGAGCATGTCCACGACGTGGAATTATTAATAGTAAACTACTTGTGTTTGACTAAGTTATTTCAATTTAACCTAAATTAATTGAAGGTAATAATTTTGAAGTTTGATTTAAGTGGAAAGTCAAAAGGAGTAAACCATCTAGCTCAGTAGTTAAAGCCCAAGGTTCCTAATCTTGTGGTCGTGGGTTCGAACCCTACGTTTGGCGTGTTGTGTTCATTTGGTGCATATTTTGAAATGAAATATTTTTGTCTCTAGATTTTTTATTCTCTGAGCTCTTGTTTTTCAGAACCATCGGGATTCATTATTCTCAAGCCCCTGTTTTGGAAAAATACTAAACAACCATCGCTAAGTTTAGTAGACAATCTGGTTTCCATATGGAAATCTGTGAAGGATGCTCTTTGTAGTTTTGGTTTCCATCGCTCAGGGACTGCGGATCATCTTATGTGGATTGTGCCAAACGCAAAGCTGCCACTCATGTTAACGATATTTACACTGATATGATTATTTTAAAGGCATCTAGATCCTGTTCTATATATCCTCTGTGTCTCTGGAAGTCGGGATGCCCTCTTAAAATGATTCTTTTCTTGTGGCTGGTCTTCAACAACAGAAATTTGACTTGGGAGAATCTGAGGAAAAGGAACTCGCACGGACTTAGTATATGTTCTATGTGCAAATCAACGGAAGAATCCAATTATCATATGTTCTTCCAGTGCAATTCTTCTCTACAAGTCTGGTATGAATTGTCTTTGCTTTATGGTTTCCCTCATGTTGTTTTTGTTTCTATCCAGGCAGCTTTTGAATGGTGGTGTGTTCAAAGAGAATCATGGAGATCCCTCTTTATCATTGTCCTATGGTGCGCATGGAAATGGAGGAGCACAAAAATATTCAAAGACGCAAAAGATCCCCTTAAGTCTATCTTGCATCACATTATCTACATCCACGATGTTGTGCCATTAAAACAGCCCAAAATGAAAAAAGGTCGCATAAAAGAGAATGAAAGCCCTCTCAACAGAGCTCCTTGTGCTTTCTTTGATGGGTTCGAGCAACATAATATTTGTGGTTGTGGTGTCCACATTATTATGGACGAGAAGCTGCAATACTTTATATCATGAAACAGTGGGAAAGGCTCAAATAGTTTGGCTGGGGCGAGGGCTCTTTCAGGCTTGCTTTCTTTTTGTGTGTTTTCTGATATCCAGGAAATTTCAATTTATGGCAACTCAAAGACAATGATTGACCATGTAAAGGGTGCCAGCCGCATTAGTAGTCCTCATTTGGCTGGGTGGATGGACAGGATTATGTTTTTCTGGGGGCGCATGAAAGATTGTTCCATTCACCACATCTTTCGTTCCCAAAACGTCCAAGCTGACTGTCTGTCAAAGAAGGGGCTGACTTTAGATTCTGGCTCATGGTCCATGATGGGTTCTGATGGAGAGCACTCTTGCTTCATCCAGGATTTTTCTATCCCTGGGTTATGAGTCTTTTTGGTTTTAATTCAGCGTCTTTCTATTCATCCTTTCTGCTTCCTGTAGTATATATCAAGTTTTTCTGGTTGTCCTTATGCACTATCTATTTTTGTAATATGTGTCTAGCCATCTGATGCTCTTTTATCTGAAGATTGTTAGCTTTGATTATGGACTGATGATGTTGGTCCATCTCTATTGCAATGAATGCAATGTAAACCTGACTTTTCTCCTTGAGAGTGTCTGCCCCCTGCCTCTAAAATGTCTTCTTACTCTTCTGCTCCGACCAACTCTTCCTATGGAAGAATCTTGAGAAATATTCTTCTCTCTATGTGCAAGACACAAAACCTCTTCAGAAGACTGAGGAGTTGTCTTCTTCCCAAAATCTTTCTCTCTCTCAGCAAATTTATCCACAAGGGAATGAGAGGTAATTTCTTTGAGGTTTCCATTTTCTTGCAATGGCTCAAGATAATTTGAGTAAGTGGGATAAAGTCCCTTGAAAAAATCTATCACAGGAATGTCCAGTTCAACATTAGTGACTTTGATATCATGCATAATATATTTTACATCTGATGCAAGAGAAAGAGGATCATCATTTTGTAATTCAAGGCTGAACAATTTAATCATGAGTTGAACAACTTCAAGCGCAGAGTGTGAGTCATAAAGTTCCTTCAGTTTTTGTAAGGCTTCGAAAGAATTTGAAAATGGTGAAATATGGTGACTCACCTCTTCATTTATTGATGCTGCAATCAAGTCATAAGCCTTGCTATTCTTATTTTCCCAAATGGAAAATTCCTTCTTAGAGGTAGGCTTTTATGGTTCTTTGTCTCCTTCACCAATACAAATTCCTTTCCACAACTCATTAAAAATGACAGTGTATTTGATTTTCCGTGACCATTCTAGATAGTTCTCCTTCCTGCTGAGAACCACCCCCATAATAGATGTCAATGAATGCATTATAAAATCTGTATTGTGGGAAAAAAATTACTTATGTTGGAAAATTTTACTCCTAATGGTAAAAAAAAATATGATTATGATATATGAAAACAGAGGTATTATGTGACGGAGTTTTATATGGGGAGAGGGTTAAATGGGGGAGCGATTATATGAGGGAGGAGGTTTATATGGGGGGAGGGTTAAATGAAAGAGGGATTATATGAGGGATGCCCCACGGTTATGAAATAAGTGGTATCCCATGGTGCTATTGGAAGGAGGTAGCCGAACAACATTCAATGTAACCAGAAAACGTTCAACATAATACAAAAATTGTGTATTAACTGGATAGGAGGAGGTAACCAGATAACATTGAACGTATGCGGAGGAGCCAAGGTATGGTGATGGCAGTATAAGAGTGAGAGGGAGAAATTGATGGTATGGCAAGTGATTGTATAGCAGTGTTTAACTGTGCAGAGGTATGGTTATATGAACCAGGGGTCGATGTATTGACCTGGTCTGTCCGGAGTTATTGGCGGGGGGAGAGGGGTTTATATGTTATGGGTTCGGTCCCCATGGTGGGCGCCTCGGCAATGGAGGGTGGTGCAACGGGGAGCCATGGAGGGTGGTACAATGGGGAGCCATACAGTGTAGTGCAACAAAATAGTCAAATGAGCTTATAGTGGGGAGGCACAATGAGCGGTGGGAACCAAACTGCTCGCAACGTTGAAAAAACAGTGCACAAGAACTTATGGAGGGGTGGCCACTGTAGAACTCTCTCATGTGAGCCTTTAAATAACCAAAGCACTCATTTTCATGGTGGAACTTTCAAGTCTGAGTAGGATGCAACGTGGGGTGTCAGTAAGATGTAGCATGGGGTGTTAGCATTTCGACTGTGCAAGGGGCTAGGAGATCATATAATGCCTTTCCAGATATAGTCAATACTTCCATGATTAAAGTAAGCACCATTACCACATACAGTTATACAAAAAAATATACTTCAACAAATACTTAACATATAGGTAGCATATCATCGCCTTTCTGATGCCACTCCATAGTCAACCCTCTGAACTCGGTCATATCAATTCGCCTCCCTGAATTGTTGGAATCATGATATCTCTTGCTCTGATGACTCTGCCAACAACATTCAATGTAGAACAATGATTTCTCAATCTGCAAAAAAAGGAGAACATAGGCAGGATAGGCAAAAGGGAGTTACAAAGAAGAGGGAAGCCGAAAATGGTGTTGGTTCTGATACCATGTGAGGCCAAGAGGTAACTTATCAAATGAATTTTTTTATCCATTTGCATTGCTCATAGTTATATACATGAGGGAGTAACTCTTGAGTTTCATCTCTCGATGACTCTTCCTTTTCCATTATTTATTATTTACACTATTTTACAGCTCTTCACCCAATCCCCATGATTAGGTGTCAACACTTTTAGAATTTGTATGAAAGCATCTCATTGTGATATGCCAATGGGTTCCTTGTTGAGTAAGAACTACACCAATATCATAGTCAAAGGCATTTTTCTCAATCTCAAATGGTTACTGCAAGTTTGGTAATGTGAGCACTAGTGTAGAGTAGAGATGATGTTTCAACTTGAAAACCGCCTTCTGCTGGGATTCAGACAAAAATAATTTTTCATTCGTTCCACCCTTGGTGATTTAACTTAAAGGCCAAGTGATATGAGAAAACCCAAACACGAACCTGCTATAGAAATTGGCAAGACCTAGAAATTTGCAGAGCTCTATTAGAGTGGTTAGGACTCGCTAATCCCAAATAACTTCTATCTTGGTTGGGTCTACATGCACACCCCCCCATTAATGATATACCCAAGATATTGAACCTCGGTCGTACCAAAATTGCATTTCTCTACGTTAGCACACAATTTGTGTTCTTGCACAGTTTGAAGGATCTATTCAATATGGTGGAGGTTCTCCTCCCACCTCTAGCTAAAGATCGGGATGTTGTTCTAATACACTAGCACAAATGAGTTGGCGAAGGGCTGCAAGATGTCTCCCATCAGCCTCATGAAGGTTGTAGAGGCATTCGTCAACCCGAAAGGAATGATTAGCCATTCAAAAATGCCCTCCTTCGATTTGAAGGTAGTCTTCAACACATTAGAGGGTTCGATCAGTACCTAGTGATAATAAAACTTGAAGTCAATCTTGCTGAAATATTTGACCCCCTTGAGCCGATCCAAAATGTCATCAATATGTGGGATTGGATACCTATTCTGTATAATGATCTTATTCAGTGCCCGATAGTCAATACAGGGTCTCCATGTCATGTCCTTCTTTTGTACCAACACGATCGGGCTCCCACAGGGTGATGAACTTGTCCTAATGTGTCCTTTTTGCAACAAATCATGAATCTGTCTCTTGATTTCGTCATTCTCGAGAATAGAGAATCGATAGATTGGCTCGTTCTGTGGTAGCATGCCAAGGGACATATCGATGGAGTCCTTGACCTGATAGTGTAGGTGTACCCATGTGCGTGAGGTGAAGACATCCCTATACTCCTTCACGACCTTATCCATCAGGTGTTGTCATGTGAAGGAGCCCTATCTGGAGACTACGAATGTGGCCACAACCTTCTTCTTTCCATGAGGGTGAACCATAAGGAAGAAAAATTTCCCATTCTACAAAATAGTGTTATTTTATTGCTTCGTACAGATCAAAGAGATAGTGGTAGGTGGTGCTACCTTGGGTATCATGTATAATTTATTTCCCAGAGAAATAATAAAAGTGCGAGGCCTAGACTCATACACAACATGAAGCTTCCTCAACTATTGTTGGCCTAATAATACATCACAAACTTCAAGAGGCGCAACATCACACAATACCTCATCTATGAAGGGCTTGATGTTGTAGGGAAGGCAGTGTTGGTGGCTAACGCAAAGATTGTGTCCTTGGTGAAACCAACTAATGGTGTACGATTGTGGGTGTGGTGTGGTAGGTAGGCCCAACTGCCTCACGAATTCTACTGAAATGAGGTTTTTTTAGCTTCTGATGTCGAAAATGAATTGCAACGGAGAACCCTTCACCCACATTTATGAGTTGAAGAGTTTCTCCACCTACTCTGAATCTTTGGGTTAATATTCTAGAGCTTGGTGGTGGCAATAGTGGAACTGGGCTCTGCATCAATAATTTTCTTCCCTTTATCATTCCCTTTGTCCAGTTTTGACTCAGAGTTAGAACATGCATCTGATTTGGAAGATTTCACTTCGATCACCAGTGGCTATTTAGCTCTACACTCACTTATCTTGTGAGTGGGGCTCTTATGGAGCTGATACCATTTCCCTGTGTCCTTTTTTGTCTTTGCGGTATTGTTCTTTGCTTTCGGCTTTGACATGTTGACCAGGGTCACCCCGCCTTGGATTTTTCCTTTGTTTTATGATTTTTGGGTTACTTTCCCTTATTTTGAATTCACAGATCTACAGTCTCACTTATTCTTTTTAATTTTTCTCTCGATCTTGACAATGTATCAATAGGAAATGCTAAGCAAGGAGATGTATATGATCTCCATCTCATTCTGGATATACTTGTGTAGACAGTTGCGGTACTTGAGTACCAAACGTTTCTCAAAATCTTTGATACCCAACTTCATGTGAAGGGTATGAAAAATATTTGTGAACTCTAGCACGTCTTGGTCCCTTCCCTACCACAACATGGTCTACTTTATGTATTTATCTTTATATCTCCTGACAAGGTAATATTGTTCCTTGATGGCATCTTGGAAACAATTCCAAGTGGGTGCAACTGAAAACAATGAGGATTCCCTCTCATCTTTATGTTTACAATAGGTTTCCCACTAGTCCTTGACATGGGGAGTGGCTTTGAGGAGTGAAAAAGTAACTTTTTCCCAATTGGAAAATTCATGAACTAAAGAGTATCCTTCCAACATATTTAACCATCTATCTACGACGTTTGCATCTATTTGGCCTTCAAATATGGGAATGTCAAAGTTGATCTGTACCTTAGAGGGAGTGGCACCTCCAGAGTGGCTGCTGGATGAAGATGTGTCATCTGTGGGTAGTCGTTGAAGGATCTAGGCAAAGTTGTCCATCATCACATTCCTCTATTGCTCAAGGGCTTCCTCGATCAATATTTTGAAAGGATATCCTGCTCCCTCATCTTTATTTTCTTCCAACATGGGAGGTTGTCAAGGTTTGTGACGCTAGTCTTGCCAATGTTCAACTAGTTCGAACCCTAACTCCTTATAGCATGTCCTCATTGGGGACACGCAAAGAAAAACAGAGAAAGAGAAAACATCTCGGATACCACTGATCCAAACTTATACAGGAACAGAATAGAATACATATACAAACATAAACACTAAGTTGCAGCAGAAACAAAGCTTCATTTCATTGACATTAAAGAACTGAAATATGCTTATATACGTAATGGAAGTAAACTAGCTCGAGCGATAATAAATCATCTCTAAGAATAGATGTGGTGGCTAACTGCCTCTTAATTGTGTTACAATGAGGCTCAATGGCCTTTTTATCATTGAGAAACAATGAGAAACCTTAAACATCCAAAAACCTAAACCTAGGAGAGGAAGCGCCAAAAGCTTGTGGGCCTCGTTGGGGTATGTTGGAACGTTAACTTCCACTATCATAACCTTTGCATACGATCTCCATTTTATTATCATAATACCTCGTTTCAAAGATCTCAAACATCCAAAAACCTAAACCTAGGAGAGAATGTGCCAAACGCTTGTCGGCCTCGTTGGGGTAAGTTGGAACGTTAACTTCCAGTATCGTAACCTTGGCATACGATCTCCATTTGACTATCTTAATACCTCGTTTCAAAGACCTCGATGAAGAGGCCAAGAAACAAATTGGTAAACCAATTTGGTAATTTTCAGGTCTCTTTGTTTAACCTAAAAATGTCTTTTAGTCCCTCGAAATGGTTCTGGAAATTTAGGACTCGAAAAACTACCAATAATAGTAAGTTGTGCTACAATTAAGGAAACTGAAAAGAAACAACAAGGGGAGTCCAAGTGGAATATGCAGATGACCACCAGTATCCACCTGGATTAATTATGCAGTGCTACCTATGATTAAAAATGGCTTAAAAGGATACTTAAAGATGTTGGAGAAATAGAACAAGCATATACAATAATCAGATGTGACAATCAAAGCACTATCAAATTGGAAAAAAATCCTACATATCATGCAAGGACAAAGCATATAGATACAAAACATCATTTTTTAAGAGAAAAAGTGCAATAAAAATAAATTAAATTATCATATTGTAATACAAATGAAAATGTGGCTGACATATTCACCAAGTCTCTTGGAAAGGCTAAATTTGAATTTGTAGTAGTATGTTGTGTGTTTTAGAAAATCCAAATTATGTTGTAAGCCTAGCTGAGACTTAGACCAACAAGCAAGTTAACATGTAGTTGATGATTAACGGGAGGTCTCAAAATATTAATCACGACATCGTCGATGAATGTTCACATGCCAGTGAAGAAATATATGTCGGTGTTTTAGGTAAGAGAAAATTAATAGCCAAGAGAGTAATTGGAGGAGTTACTATTCAATCTACTACTCAACTAGTGTATAAATTACAACCTTTGGTAATGAAATTAGAAAGTTTTTCGTGTTCATTGTTTTCTCTTCGTAAGTGTTTCCATCATATTTTTTGACAATACAGACGTGCATTAGTAAAACTTTTCCAATCTTTTGAAAAGCAATACACACAATGTGTCCACTCAAAATGAGAAAAAATTGAGAGTGGTTGCTGCTACAATTCAAGCACAGGTCCACAACGTGGAATTCTTAACAAGAAACTACGTGTGTCTGAGTAAGTGATTTGAAATTAAACTAAGTTCATTGAAAATAATTAATTTTGGAATCTAATTTATGAGGAAAGGCTCGAGTAGAAGCTTGTCTACCTCAGTTAATAGAGTGCAAAGATCTTAACCTTATGGCTGTGGGTTCGAGCCCCAGGGTGGGCGTATGAAATAGCTCTCCTCTTTTATTCAAACAATCTAGATTTCCTATTATCAAGGTCGAATCGTGTGAATTTCTTATTCTCAAGCTCTTTCTTTGGAAAAAATCAAAACACCGCCATGTTTAGCACAAAGCAAGCATCCCAGACCGTGGGTTTGAACCCCATGCTAGGCAGGTGTTGTCGACTATCAAGCTCATGTTCGGGAAAAACACAAAACAAGCATCACAAGCCATGGATTCGAACCCCACGGTAGTCATGTGTTGTTGACTATTGTTTATTTTTTAACAAAAAATAGACATCCCATGTTCTAGGTTCGAACCTCACGGTATAAGGGTGTTATGTTGACTATTTTGGAATTATCCTCAGCTTAAATCCTAGAACATATTTAATGATTAAGATTGTTTCCCTAATAGTTATTTTTTGAAATAAAAGTTTTTTTTTGTTGAATTTTATTAATAAGTAATAAATTTTTATTAGGAAAAGTCATGGGGTTTTAGATTGCTATTGAATAGATGTTAGGTTAAGGAACTTTCTAGGAAAGGGTCACAGGTCTGACAAAGTGTGTAGAAGATATACTATAAAAGCTATATTAAATATAAAATAATGAAAAAATAACTTATTGAAAACTCTAATTTCCATATCATTCAAGAAAATGATGAGTATGAGGGAAGTTTCACACTAATCTATCCCCACATACTAGGTAATCAAAAGTCATGCAACCTTTTAAATCCAAGTTAACTAGGTTTATCCATAAAGTTGGGTCCAAAAATAATTTTTTTTTATAGCATCCAACAAAACAATGCAAGTTCCAAACGTTCCATAATGGTTGTGTTTCTCATAAGGAAATAGATTAAAGGCTCAAATACTTAGAGGAATCTGGCTAGAGTGAAAGCTTGTGAACTTATGAAGTAATTTCAAGTGGCATGTTTTTATTTGAACAAGGGTGATTCTTTAGCCTACATTAGCGTTTAACGGATAACAACCGAGATAGCTATCTTTATTGATGTTGATTTAATAACTAGATTATAATAGATTTTTTCAATGTGTAAAAAAATATGTTTGAAAAAGAAAAAGTGTACTTTGTGGTTTGACCATTTAGGTTGCAACCAACATTGCAGATTTACCATCAACATATATTATTGGGTATCTTAATTCCATAATTCAGTTGGAGGTTTACCATCCAGCTTATATTATTAGGTATCTTGATTCCATAATTCAATTTATTAGTTTGGGCTTGAAAATATTATAATTATAATTGATATGGGAAGATTATTTAGTAATGTGAATATATATAT
>APFE031198668.1:171962-188055 GCA_000404065.3 Pinus taeda
TGTATTGTATTTTTTCTTCATTTAAGTCAAAATCCAAGGAATTACCTTAAAATGAATGCACTCAAAAACCAAAGCCAAAGTCAAAAGTCAAATCAAACATGAAAAACTTTGATAACACTTAGTTAAAAAAACATGCATTACAATGTATCCTAATGAATTAGTTCGTGCTCTGCATTATAATATAGGCTAGTGTGTTAGTTCAAGTGCTTGAGCCAATCCGTTATGCTAGCTAAGCCTCATTTGATACTCTTGTTGGAAAACACAAAATTTATATTATAGATTATAAATAATTGACAAATTAGCTTTTTTATAAAATCATATCAATAAAAGAAGGTGTATTGTATTTTTTCTTCATTTAAGTCAAAATCCAAGGAATTACCTTAAAATGAATGCACTCAAAAACCAAAGCCAAAGTCAAAAGTCAAATCAAACATGAAAAACTTTGATAACACTTAGTTAAAAAAACATGCATTACAATGTATCCTAATGAATTAGTTCGTGCTCTGCATTATAATATAGGCTAGTGTGTTAGTTCAAGTGCTTGAGCCAATCCGTTATGCTAGCTAAGCCTCATTTGATACTCTTGTTGGGTTAGGCAATTAATGAATACTAATGAACTAACAATAAAGAGCATTTTTTATAAAATCATATCAATAAAAGAAGGTGTATTGTATTTTTTCTTCATTTAAGTCAAAATCCAAGGAATTACCTTAAAATGAATGCACTCAAAAACCAAAGCCAAAGTCAAAAGTCAAATCAAACATGAAAAACTTTGATAACACTTAGTTAAAAAAACATGCATTACAATGTATCCTAATGAATTAGTTCGTGCTCTGCATTATAATATAGGCTAGTGTGTTAGTTCAAGTGCTTGAGCCAATCCGTTATGCTAGCTAAGCCTCATTTGATACTCTTGTTGGGTTAGGCAATTAATGAATACTAATGAACTAACAATAAAGAGCATTTTTTATAAAATCATATCAATAAAAGAAGGTGTATTGTATTTTTTCTTCATTTAAGTCAAAATCCAAGGAATTACCTTAAAATGAATGCACTCAAAAACCAAAGCCAAAGTCAAAAGTCAAATCAAACATGAAAAACTTTGATAACACTTAGTTAAAAAAACATGCATTACAATGTATCCTAATGAATTAGTTCGTGCTCTGCATTATAATATAGGCTAGTGTGTTAGTTCAAGTGCTTGAGCCAATCCGTTATGCTAGCTAAGCCTCATTTGATACTCTTGTTGGGTTAGGCAATTAATGAATACTAATGAACTAACAATAAAGAGCATTTTTTATAAAATCATATCAATAAAAAAAGGTGTATTGTATTTTTTCTTCATTTAAGTCAAAATCCAAGGAATTACCTTAAAATGAATGCACTCAAAAACCAAAGCCAAAGTCAAAAGTCAAATCAAACATGAAAAACTTTGATAACACTTAGTTAAAAAAACATGCATTACAATGTATCCTAATGAATTAGTTCGTGCTCTGCATTATAATATAGGCTAGTGTGTTAGTTCAAGTGCTTGAGCCAATCCGTTATGCTAGCTAAGCCTCATTTGATGCTCTTGTTGGGTTAGGCAATTAATGAATACTAATGAACTAACAATAAAGAGCATTCGTAAAATGAAATAGAGTGCATATCCCTTTTATATTAACTTTGTCTTGATAAAATGTTTGAACTACCTATTATGTTAGACATCATGATCTACATTAATAAATTTTGTATATAATTTTACACTTTAATAATTAAATCAAAATACAAATTTCTTCCCTTCACTCAAAGTTTCTCGAATCTTAATTTCATTCCCGTTAATTGTATAATCATAATGATAAAATGAATTGGTAATCCAAATGAATTTCCTTCTAGTTGGTAGGTGCTTCGACATTATTGTCAATGATGATGATGAAAGGAGTTGGCGGTCACTGGAACGCAAAAATTTGAAATGTGCGCGGAGATGGGACCGCGCTTTTAACGGTATATACAAACGTCCACGTCAACGATAGTGGAGACGGCAATTGGGTTAACAGATTTGAAGCGTGGAGGGAACCGTTCTTTTTAACTGCATATACAAACGTCCACATCAATGGAGATGGAGACGGACGGATTTGTGTTGACGGCAATTGGTGGAACGGAAAAAGGTCAAGTTACAAAATTACTCAATTAAAAATTAAAAAATTACAGAATTTACTGTTTCAAATTGTGGCAAGATTTCCTGTCACCCATACAACTTAGAATTCTCACCACTAAATTACAACCACTTTATTAACATAAAATTAAAGCAATTGATTCAAATTTCGATTAATCAATTATCAAAAGATATTTTACGATCTCATAATAATGTTAATCAATTCAAATTTGGATTATTCAATGATTTACGATCCCATATAAACGTTAAAACAATCCATTCAAATTTTGATTAATAAATTATCAAAAGATATTTTACAATCCCATATAAATGTTAAAACATTCTATTCAGATTTAAATTAATTAATTATAAAAAAATATTTTACAATCCCATATAAAGTTAAAACAGTCATATTTTACAATCCCATATAACGTTAAAACAGTCGATTCAATTTTCGATTAATTAGTTATTAAAAGATATTTTATAATTCAATTTTCAATTAATGAATTATCAAAAGATATTTTACAATCCCATATAAACTTTAAAACATTCTATTCAAATTCAGATTTCCATTAATTAATTATCAAAAGATATTTTACAATCCCATATGACTGTTAAAACAATCGATTTATTTCGATTAATCAGTTATTAAAAGATATTTTACAATTCAATTTTTGATTAATCAATTCTCAAAATATATTTTACAATCCCTATTCATGCTGATAGATAAAAACGGACGAAGTCTGTGCAGTTCAAACATCAGTCAGTAGAGTGCAAGGCTTTTAACTGTGAGTTCGAGCTCCATGGTGGGCGTTTATAATATATATTCCTAGATATAAAATCCCTTATTTTCACAATAGGAAAGGAGCAGGTCGTCGGTTCGAGCCGTCTGAGTTTTTTTAACTTTGTATTTGTTTTTGGCAGGCTCGATAGAAGGGAACAGGTCGTGAGTTCAGGCCCTTTGGATTTCTTAATCTCAAGATCGCTATAATTTTTGGCACAATGAATCACAACTCTGGATTGCTTCATCTCAAGCTCTCTGTATTTTTTTGGCAAAATACAAACACCTTAATCGTGGGTTCAAGCCCCACGAGGGGGTGATGTTGACTACTTGGATTTCTTATGGTCATGTAAGATTCCTGATTTTACGCCAAAATTCAACCCAAGCATTGCCATATAAATAACAAGTGAGTCCACAAAAGGCATGTCATAAATTATTATTATTATTAATTTGAAAATTAATATTTTAAAAATTATTATATTTAAAAATATTTTTCAATCGATTGAAATTTTGATTATTCAATTATAAAACTATCGATTCCAATTTAGATTAATCAATTATCAAAAAATATTTTTACAATTACAATCGCATATAACCGTTAAAACAATCCCTATTCACGCTCATACACAAAAACATAATAAGTCCGAACTTCAGTTAGTAGAGCGCAAGGCTTTTATATCCCGAGATATAAAATCCCTTTTTTTCACAATAAAATCCCTTGTTTTTGGCAGGTTCGATAGAAGGAAACAGGTCGTGAGTTCGGCCCGTTTGGATCTCTTAATCTCAAAATCGCTATAATTTTTTGCACAACTTATCGCAAGTCGTCCGGATTTCTTTTTTTTTGCACAACTTATCGCAAGTCGGGATTTTTCAAGCTATCCGTACTTTTTTTTTTGTTGTTTGGATAAAATCGAAACACCGTAGTTCGTGGTTTCAAAGTGGGTGATGTTGACTACTTGGATTTCTTATCCTCGTGTAACATTCCTGATTTTATGTCAAAATTCAAAACAAGCATTGCCATATAATTCAATGGTACCGACTCTAGAATACAATGGTTGGTGGGCTGTAGGTGAAGAAGTAAGGGTGGAGGGCACCAGCATAATTTAATATTTTATATAATCATATAAACTAAATGGTTGATAAAAGTTAATAAACATCATAATATTTATTTTTTAATATATCTTATATTACTAAAATTTTATAAAATCATAAAATAATTAAATAAATTTTTTTAAATGTATTATATATTAATTGTAAATTGAATTAGTATATGATTTAAATATATATATTGAAAACACATATAACAAGATTCTTAATTATAGAGATATTATCCTATTTTACTATAAAAAAATATTTAATACAAAATTGTTTTTTTTTATTTCCTAGAAAAAAATAAAAATATTTGTCTATAATATTATGGGCCAATATTATGGTTTACTAATAAATCATGTTCATATGTCATTTTCTTTTTAATTAATCAATTAAAAAAATGACATAATTACTTTTAAAATAAATCTTAATTTTTAATTTTGATTTTGATTTGTAACTACTATTAAAAATATTCAATAGAAATTAAATTTTTAGTATTCACCTAATATCTCAAGCAAGGAAATATCTCAAGCAACCCAGCTCAGTTTGCAAATCACACCAGTTCAGCAGTGCCCTCCTGAATGGGTCAAAGTGGGCAAAAAGAAAGGAAAAAAATTCCGCATAGCTGATCCCTCCCATGTAAGGTAGAATCATTTGCTTTGTTTTGTTCTCTGGTTTTTCTAGTCACTTCATGCTATGTTCTTCACTCTTCTCTTCGCTTCTAGGAGCCTAGGTGGATGCATATCCTTTCCAACTGCCTATGTTCCTGTTTCTCATGGCTCTGCCTGTTTCCAGGCATAATTGTACTATATTGCTCCTTTATTAATAGATTTAGTCATATTTAAAAAATAATATATATATATATATATATATATATTACTAATTAAATTAAAATTTGAAAAATTCTATTCTAAAATAAACACAAGTATCAATATAATTACCAATCTAATTGATTCATTTTTTATTTATTAGATAATTTTATCAAAATTACACGATTTCAAAATATACCGTTAAACTCGGTAAAATACAGCACGTCGACAGCAGGGATCGAACCTGCGCGGGCGTAGCCCAACAGATTTCAAGTCTGTCTCCTTAACCACTCGGACATATCGACATATTCGCCACACAACTATATACTCATAGAAATTATCAATTGGTGTTCAAATTTTAACTGAAACTAAAGATTATGTTCTCAATTTATTTTACATTATATTTTCAGTTTTAATAAATACCAATTTGGACTTGAAATGTAAGCAAAACTAAACAAAAAAGTGTATAGCATAATTTTTAATTTTCACTTAAGTATTTATATCCGTCTTGTTAAGTTGTTATAGCGCAGCGCCCTTAACATTGTGGTCGTGGGTTCAAGCAGTACCAGTACCTTGGGCCTTCCAATTATGTCCCATTTTCTGGTGTGATGGAACAGATAGTCCGATTATTTATTATTATTATTATTGTTAGTAATAGATTTTTAATAATATTTTGTTTATTAATTTGAAAATTAATATTTTAAAAATTATTATATTTAGACGGGTTAAATGAGGGATGTTTCCAAACGACTTCCCATTATCCATACGAGTGGAGTCAATGTTAGTCACCATTTCTGTAGGTTACCTCGGCTGGGACTGCCGGAATGTCGAAACGTATGGCCCTCTTCACCCAAATCCCATTGCTGAAAGGCCTCTCGGCATTCCTCAGCTGCAAATTTTGTGGGTCATAAATCTTTTCAAATTGCAGTATATTTTGATATTTTTAAGTAAATGCATTTAATCTTTTCCATTTCTTTGAATTATTATACTTTCCACCCTTTTGCACCTATTAAATTATTATAATCTATAAATAGACGTGCTAAATATATATTTATGAGTACGGTAATTTTTCATCCTTTCCTGGACGGTTTTACAAGCGCCAGTGGTTACATTCAGACTTTATAAATTGATGGGCGCCATTTTCCTGAGCTTCTTCAGCTTCGTTTACGTTGTTTTTCCTGTGGAATGTTTTTACTGTGGATATATGTGTTTTGATAAAATGCTCATCCTACTCCAACTTTACTTTTATTTCAATTATGCTTTCAAGCTATTATGAAATTGCTATAATTGATGTCTAAGTTTACGTAGCATGTGATGTTTTTTTCTTTATTTTTGATAAGAATTATTGTTCTTGGTCCAATTTGAAACATTCGATGTATTATTGTTTGAATGCACTACATCACATACCTGGTTTTCGCTGTGAATGTATTGTTATCGTTTCAATTTGAAATGATATTTAGGGTAAACATTTTGTTTGGAGGTAAGATATATTTATTTTAAATAAAATTATTTAATATCTTTCATATTTCAACATTAAATCAGGATGATAAAATTATTGGCAATCTAAATGGGTTTCCTTTGATCAATGAAGTTATCGGGTACTTCATCGTTCATGGTATCAATTATGATGATGAAAGTGATTGGTTGTGCATTGGAAGAGCAAATTTGAAATGGCCGTGGAGGGGACCGCTTCTTTAACGTCATATACAAACGTCCACATCAACAGAGGTGGAGATGGCAAACGGCATATACAAAAGTCCACGTCAATGGTGGTGCAGATGGGAGTTGTGTGATGGAGGTTGCAGGATAGAATTACGGGAATATGGAAAACGGGAGTCGTAGGATGATATGCGAAACGGCAAGTTGGGTTGAAACTCCAGGCCGCTTGAAGGAATAGAGTTAGTGGAATATATTTGGGTTATAAACTCATTTGGATTACAATTAACTCAACTAAAAATTACAGGAAAGGAGATTTCGCCCCGCTAGATTTCCAAAGATCGATTGACCAGCAGATTAATAAGCATACAGTCCAGTCGCGAAAGATTTAACTCAAATCTGGCCTCTGAGTTTGTAATATTTCCGATGTTTTTTCAGGGAGGATTCAACTCAAATTGTGACATGGAGATTGCAATATTCTCAACTTTGCAATTTGGGTATTTCAAAACTGCATAATGACTTATTTGTTGTTTACGAAAATGTGACCGAATTATTGTTTCATGGTATACCTACTTAATCTTTCCATCATATTTTTTTGAATATATATATATATATATAAACATCCCCATCCTTTGAAAGAAAACAAGAATGTGGACACTTAAAACCGAGAACAACTGAAAGTTGATGTTACTGCAATTCAAGAGCATGTTCACAATGTGGAATTATTAATAGTAAATTACTTGTGTTTGACTAAGTTATTTGAATTTAACCTAAATTAATTGAAGGTAATAATTTTGGAGTTTGATTTAGGTGGGAAGTCAAAAGGAGTAAACCATCTAGCTCAGTGGTTAAAGCCCAAGGTTCCTAATCTTGTGGTCGTGTGTTCGAACCCTACGTTTG
This sequence comes from Pinus taeda, assembly GCA_000404065.3. Taxonomy (NCBI): domain Eukaryota; kingdom Viridiplantae; phylum Streptophyta; class Pinopsida; order Pinales; family Pinaceae; genus Pinus; species Pinus taeda. The sequence continues at coordinate 179,332 of APFE031198668.1, forward strand.
GTGTGTTGTGTTCATTTGGTGCATATTTTGAAATGAAAGATTTCTGTCTATGGATTTCTTATTCTCTGAGCTCCTGTTTGTTAGAACTGTCAGGACTCATTATTCTCAAGCCCCTGTTTTGGAAAAATACTAAACAACCATCGCTAAGTTTAACAGACAATCTGGTTTCCATATGGAAATCTGTGAAGCATGCTCTTTGTAGTTTTGGTTTCCATCGCTGAGGGACTGCGGATCATCTTATGTGGATTGTGCCAAATGCAAAGCTGTCGGCTCGTGTTAACGATATTTACGCTGATATGATTATTTTAAAGGCATCTAGCTCCTGTTCTATATATCCTCTATGTCTCTGGAAGTCGGGATGCCTTCTTAAAATGATTCTTTTCTCGTGGCTGGTATTCAACAATAGAAATTTGACTTGGGAAAATCTGAGGAAAAGGAACTGGCATGGACTGAGTAGATGTTCTATATGCGAATCAGCAGAAGAATCCAATTATCATATGTTCTTCCAGTGCAATTATTCTCTACAAATATGGTATGAATTGTCTTTGCTTTATGGTTTCCCTCATGTTGTTTTTGTTTCTATCTAGGCAACTTTTGAATGGTGGTGTGCCCAAAGAGAATCACGGAGATCCATCTTTATCATTGTCCTATGGTGCGCATGGAAATGGAGGAACGCCAAAATCTTCAAAGACTCAAAAGATCCCCTTAAGTCTATCTTGCATCACATTATCTCCATCCACGATGCTGTGCCATTAAAACAGCCCAAAATGAAAAAAGGTAGCATAAAAGAGAACGAAAGCCCTCTCGATAGAGCTCCTTGTACTTTCTTTGATGGGGCCGAGCAACATAATATTTGTGGCTGTGGTGTCCACATTATTATGGACGAGAAGCTGCAATACTTTATATCATGGAACGGTGGGAAAGGCTCAAATAGTTTGGCTGAGGCGAGGGCTCTTGCAGGCCTGCTTGCTTTCTGTGTGTTTTTTGATATCCAAGACATTTCAATTTATGGCGAGTCAAAGACAATGATCAACCATGTAAAGGGTTCCAACCACATTAGTAGTCCTCATTTGGTTGGGTGGATGGACAGGATTATGTTTTTTTGGGGGCGCATGAAAGATTGTTCGATTCACCACATCTTCCATTCCCAAAACATCCAAGCTGACTTTCTATAAAAGAAGGGGCTAACTTTAGATTCTGACTCATGGTCCATGATGGTTTCTGATGGAGAGCTCTCTTGCTTCATCCCAGATTTTTCTATCTCTGGGTTATGAGTCCTTTTGGTTTCAATTCAGCGTCTTTCTCTTCATCCTTTCTGCTTCCTCTAGTATATATCAAGTTTTTTTGGCTGTCCTTATGCACTATCTATTTTTGTAATATGTGTCTAGCCATCTGATGCTCTTTTATCTGAATATTGTTAGTTGTGATTATGGACTGATGATGTTGGCTTCCATATCCTTTGGGAAGTCCTATTGCTACAGGTTTTTTTCTCATATATGCTAGCATGTTGGCTATATTTGAGCCCTTATGGACCATCTGAACTTTTATATTGACTCAATATAATACTATGATGCTTTTTCTCTCTGAAAAAAAGCTTAACAGACAAAAATCATCTCCCGTAGTGGGTTCAAACACCGCGCTAGGTGGTTGTCGTTCTCTATCAATCAATTTCCAGTTTGGGAAAAATTGAAAAAAAGCATCGTAGGGCATTGATTCAAATCCCATGGTATGCGGATGTTCGTTGATCATTTAGATTTATCCTCATCCAAGATCCCTGATTCGAACCCTAGGTAGGCAGGTGTTGTTAAATATCAAGCTTCTGTTTTGGAAAAACACAAAACGAGCACAAAACAAACATCCTAGGTCATACGTTCAAACCTCATCGTAAGCACTGTTGCTGATTATTGGTGCTGGTGCTATATTGACCATTTGGATTTATCCTCAACTAAGATCTTCCTCATTGAGGGAAACACATTTAATTATTGAGAACAATAAATACTTTTGATTTTTTTTAATAATTATTCTTTCAAAAAATAAAAGAAAATGATTTGGTTTCAATTTTATTAATAAATATAAAGTCTATTAGTTTTGGATGGATATTAAATGGATATTGTATTTTTTGGGAAAGGGTTATTGGTGGATATGTTTCTTATAAAAGAAGATATGCTCTAAAAAATACATTATATGTAAAATACTCAAAATTTAGTTTATTGAAATCTTTAATTTCTATATTATTGAAGGAAACTCTAATTTCCATATTATTGAAGAAAATTACGAGTAAATTATGAGTGTGAGAGAAATTTCACACTATGTAATCCCCATATACTAGGTCATCATAAGTAAATCCAACTTAAGTAGGTTTATCCATAAAGTTGGTTCCAAAAACAATTATTTTATAGCAAATAGAACAATGCAAGTTCCATAAGTTTTGAGTTACATTCCATAATCATTGGCATCCATAAGTAATGCAAACCCTTAAATAGGTTGTGCCACAAGAAGGCACCCACCCTAGAACATGCCTCATCACACCCATGTCATCTACAACTAGCACCACAACTTTGCTATTAGAACATGAGACAACCCTTGGGTAAGTAGTAGGTAACTAGGTTAAACTAGGTCTCCACAAACCCTTACCACTCACAACAAGCATCATCATTGTAAAATCCTATTTCTAATCCCTATTGATATGGTAATTAAAATTAATTATGATATTGATCCCTACATGGACATGTAAATGTAAATGTGCGAAAGATCCTTACCATTCACAACAAGCATCATCATTGTAAAATCCTATTTCTAATCCCTATTTATATGGTAATTAAAATTAATTACGATATTGATCCCATGGACATGTAAATGTAAATGTGCAAAAGACCCTAAATAAATGTAATTACAATTTAAATACTTGTTGATGATGCAATGAAGCATAATACAATGCAAACCATGTGAAGCAAAATTCTTCATAGTCATGATTCAAAAAGTCTTTACCTTTAGCAATTCTTATAATTTTAAGAGACTTTTCATCCCATTATATTGATGACAATTGTGTATTTCTCCTGTAGCATGGTGACTTTCGGAAAGGAGGCCTAGTCTCAAAAATGTAATTTCACCAACATAATAATAAAATGATGAGAGCTTCAATGGAATATAAGATGTATACAAAAGACAATCTTTTATAAAATATTGAGTATAAATTCTTGTTTCCTGTGATGGGTAGTGGCCATCTTATAATGTAAGGGTTGGAAAGTTCATTTATATACTTTGAAACTCTATTGAATTTTAAAAAACATAAATTAATAATTAATTTGTATAATATATACAAATTGGCATATGACTATTCTCTTAAACCATATTTACATATACAATTATTCATGGTATTTGATATAATAAATAGAAATCTATATGTAATTTTTAAAATAAAAATAATCAAGTAGTGTAAATGTTTTATATTTTGGTTTTTTCCAAGTATATTTTTGGTTTAATTTTACCCAAAATTCAAAAGAGATTTGTTAGAATAGTAGTTTTGAATAATATAAACCACCCAACGAAAGTATTTTAATTTTTTTGAACACACTAAATTAATTTATACATTCAAAAGCGTAATTTAAATTAAGAAGATATATAATTTCAAAAATAATTATATCATTAAATTCTAAATAAAATAATTAAATTACATCACTTACTAATAATAATGTTAATAATAGTTAATTATATATTTACATTTAATATTATATTATATTTATTTTAATCTAATTTACTATGATATAATATTCAATCATATATTTGAACAACTTTACCGCAAATTGAATTAAATTGTCTTTGGCTTCAAAGGTTTAGTTCGTCTGGCCGCAACAATGGGAACTATTATTTAAACTCTTCTCAACTTATGATATGAAATTGATAATGGTCGAATTTATGTGCAATTTCTTCTCGTGAATTGCTTTCTTCAATATTCCGAAATTTGAGAGCAGATTCTTCAATAAAATATTATTTTTGCAATATTTGTGGAAGCCAGAGTTAGGAAAATTTACTCGATTAGAAAACACAACATTGGAGAACCGACGAAAGTCCGCGTACATTGTAGTATGGCAAAATATTGGATGACGTGTATATTACACGTCGGATAAGTAGTTAACTTTTCTGTACACCTTAGATGAATGGCTTACTTGGCAAAATGATTGGCAGGCGAATGGGCTTCACTGAATTATGAATGTGGGAATCGTGAACGCAACTATGGAGATTGCTTTGAAATTATGTTGGTAGCGTGGTGCGGTTATGTTGTAAAGGAAGTCGTCCATCGTGAAACGGGTCCCACCTCCAATCCCTGCTCGCAGTCCAATCAGCAAATGAGAATCTATTAGGGGTTAGGGTTTGAGGAGACAAGTCGCAAGGTGTCAAGTTGCGCTCTATAAGGGAGGTTGTATTCTTTTAATTTAGTTTCTTTAATGGTCGATTTGCTTTAATTAATTTTGATTTTAAGTTAATTTAATTTGTGAATGGAGTTCAATTTTAGAATGTACTATCATTAAATTTATAGGTTTTATAATTTTAATTCAATTAATGTAAGTTTTAATCTAATTTCATTTGTGAATGAGATTTAATTTGTGTGTATTATTTTATTTTAGAATTTGCTATTATAATTTTTTATAATAAAGTTTAAATAATTATTATATTTAATTTATTTAATTAATAAAGTTTAAAAATAATTTTATATTAACTTTTAAATTTAATTAATTTGTGAATAATTTTTCATAATTATAATTTTAATTTAATTCGAGAATAAAGTTTTATTTTCGGACAAGTTATCATAAAAATCAAAATTATATGATTTGATTTTGATCCTGTAATGTTCATGTGCTTTATTTTTCATTTCTGAGATTTATCTTTATATGATTTGATTTTGATCCTGTAATGTTCACATGCTTTATCTTTCCTCTTATCCTGGTCTCTTGTCGACCTTTTGTTCTCCATGTCATTTTTGGGGAAGATCTGATCAATATATCATGAATCACAGAAGCATAAAGTCTAAGATTATCATTAAATTAATAAAATTTAGAATATTATTTAGTTTTTAATTAAATAAATTTTAAATATTTATTTATAAATATATTAATATTTTATTAATAATTAGTTAATATAATACACCATTAACATATAAACAATTTAATATTTAGACTACTAAAGCTGGTGCTATTAATGTATAGACAACCAAATCTGTTAATGTGGTTGTGTGATTATAATTATAATTGAAATGGGAAAATTATTTATTGCGAAAAATAAAAGTATATTTTTAAAAAATAAAAATTATTATATATGTGTAAATAATAAAATATATATTTTTGTATTATAAAAGTTTATAATATTTCATATATTTCAAAATTCAAATAATAATTTATTGAAAATATAACATTTGTAATACATATAATTATTAATATATTATAAATAATTTATAGGTTAGTTATTTGTTCTAAAATCATATTAAAAAAAATGAAAAAAGGTTTGTCTGTATTTTTTTTCATTTATAGGAAAACATAGGGGTTGATTTGTATTTGTAAAACTCTCAAGAGTTGTGAATCAAAGAGGTTGACTCAATATAATTGAAATTTATCTTACAAGTTAAAATTATGAGTATGACCTCAATTTAAGTTAAATTATAAAGAATTACCTTAAAGTTAATGCTCTCAAAGCAGAAACCCAAACTCAAAAGTCAAATCAAACTTGGAAAACTTCGGTAACACTGGTTAAAACAACATGCATTACAATGTATCCTAGCAGATTAGTTCAAGTGCTCTGCATTATAATATAACTTAGTGGGTTAGGACAAGTGTTTGGGTGCTTTGAGCTTTACCTATAAGGTTTTTAGGCCAATCCCTTAGGCTAGCTATCTCTATTGTAAGCCTCAATCGATGTCTTTTTCGGGTTAGGCATCTAATAAGTACTAATGAACTTACAATAGGGAGAATTCATGAAATGAAATGGAGTGAATGTGAGTTTCATGTTAGCTTTTTCTTAGTAAAATGATTGGGATTCCTACTATGTCAAGCATCATTGTATGCATTAATGAATTTTATATAAATTTTTTCACTATAGTTAAAAGCAAAATACAAATTTCAACATTTCACTAAAGGTTTCTTGAATGTTACCTTTGTGAACTCTCAAACATTGGCTATTATGAAATGTAAAACAAAACAACAGCATAAATTGAATAAAATTTTAATTCTTGACGTTAAATTTCGGATGGGAAAGCTCCAAAGAAAATATACCAAAACCTCTTCATAAGTTTCATCCTTTTAAAACAATCTTGTCATACATAAAGTAGAGATGAAAATTTGTTTATACTCTAAATCAATGTTCTTGTATATATGAATACATTCATGAAAGAATTTTCTACATTTATGATGAATAATAAGCAATGAAATACCACTCTTAATCGAGAAGTTCTTCTCTCAAAATTAATAACCAAATAACCAATCATCAATTAATAAATGTATATAAGTAATTTTGGAATTTTGATTTTAACACATCCAAATTTGAATTATATCTTATTTATTATTTGGAATATCAAATAACCAATCATCAATAAATGTATATAAGTAATTTTGGAATTTTGATTTTAACACATCCAAATTTGAAATTATTCCATTTATAATATTTATTTAACTTTAATAATTAATCAAAATTTATGATCATGTCACCTTCTTTTGAATGATAGTAACGAAACAATATAATGCAAATATGATGAAAACATATTTGTTCATATAACATGGTTATATATCTGTCCATTTAACATGGTTATGTTTCTGGATGAAAATGCTTTGGTACAGAATGTTTATTCTATTTCAATTGCGCTTTTAAAGTAATGTGATTTGTGTAATGGTTTCAAGTAAATATTATTGATTTGTTATGGGTTTTTTTAGTTTAATTTATTTAAAATCTAGTATAAATTTATTGAAATCACAAGTTTCATGGTTAACTATTGGAAAATGGAAATGTCCTAAGGGTTTTTTAGGGTATGATATAGTAAAAAAAACTAGTTTAAATAACACAAATCAAGATTTCACCTTAAATTTTTCCACCCGATTCTGGCACCAAAAGGTTCAACAAATCACACCAAAAACAATTCCTTTATACAAAATATGTCATTAGTTATTTTTCTTGTTATTTTTTATAAAGATCTCATAAGTATTTTAATTTAAATAGTATTTATTATAAACATTTTATCATCCTTTAAGCCTAAGTTATTTTTAAATTTAATTAAATGATTTAGTGTTTTCTTTAACATTCCGGTTAAGTGTATCAATCAACATTCATAGTGTTAATCATGATGAAGAATGTAGTTGGCGCTCCATTGTTAGACAAAAAATTTGAAATGGGCGCGGACGGGACCGCTCTTTTAAGGTTACATACAAACGTGCACGTCAATGGAGGTGGAGATTGCAATTGGGTTTCTGAGAGTTAAAATGGGCACCGAGGGAATCACTCTTTTTAATGGCATAAATAAATGACCACGTCAATGGAGGTGGAAATGGCAGTTGTGTTGACACGGCTTAGAGGAATGCAGTTACCAGAAGGCGAACGGAAAAGGGTCGAAATCATTGGTTCGACTGTAAATGCGTTAGAAAACCTGCACAGATGAATCTAGCTAGTAAAGGTTGAACACACAGCTTTGCAGAGCAAAAACACTGAAGGAAAATCGAAAGAAGAAAATAATGATTCATTAGAAAATATTTACAATGCTCATGATATAGCATTACTGGGTGAAGATCCCAAGGTAATGCACTATAGTGGTGATCAATGAGAAAGACTCAACACCTACAACAAGTTCTGGAGATAACTAGTGAGTTACGGAGTTAAAGAAGGAGCAAATCATGGAGTAAATCATGCAAAAGGAATCTTGCATGCAATCCCATGCTCTAACTAAGAGTCTGCATGTAGATGTGTAGTAGTTGCATGTAGTCGCATGCTCTAACTAAGAGTCTGCTTGCATGCAATCCAATGCTCTAACTGAGAGTCTGCATGTAGGTGTAGTAGTTCCAACAGCCCCCCTGAACACCACTATGGGGAAAAATAGAAAATGGGTCCTGACAACTAAGGCAAAAGGTCACCTAAAATACAGTGCAACTTGTATTAAAATTAAGGAAAGAGGGAAAACCTCGTGGGAAAAACCCACCCTCAAAATACAATGTAATCAAAAGAAAAGAGGAAGAAAAGACATTTGCTAAGCAACTGTGTCCTTCACTCCAAGACGATCACGCAAAGAGCAAAACTTCTGCTCAGTGAATGTCTTGGTGAAGATGTCTGCAATCTGTTTTGCTGAGGGACAGAACTGCAAATCAATGACCTGATCATGTACTAAGTCTCTGATGTAGTGCATATGGATCTCTATGTGCTTCGTCCGTTGCCGCTGTACTAGATCCCTGCAAAATTTGAGAGTGCTCTGGTTGTCACACCAGATGAAAATGGGCTGGTGGAACTGAACGCCCAACTCAGTGAGGAAGTGTTGTAGCCACAGAGCCTGAATGGTGATGTTGACTACTCCTCTGTACTCGGCCTCAGCTGAAGAGAGAGCAATAGCAGCCTACTTCTTGCTCAACCAACAGATAGGGCCAGATCCTAGACTGAGTGAATATCCGGAGGTGGACTTGCAATCAATGTTGTCTCCCGCCCAATCAGAATCTGTGAAGCCAAGGAGATTCAATGCAGTGCCTGCTGCATAGTGAATCC